>CAUYRT010010985.1:0-12028 GCA_963574885.1 Lepilemur ruficaudatus | reverse complement strand
GCAGGGAGACGCCCGCCCAAGGGGTGAAAATTATTCTTGGAGGATGAACAAAACCCGTTTTTAAAATGTGTATAACGCAGATATATTAACAGATACGGGAGATAAACATACGTGGTATATATAACTGTGGTATTAAAATTTTTTGCCCCAGTGGGGGTGATAAGAAAAGGTTGGAAAACACTGACGTAGAGGACCAGGAAGGAGCCTGCAGTGGCTTGAACGGAGCGAGCGAGGGAAGCATAGGCGCAGAGACCAGAAAGGTACCGGGAAGTGGTCTTAGAGGTCACTGAAATCACTTTCGCGTTTGTTCTGAGAGAAGCTGGGGATGATTGTGGGTTTTCAACCTGGAAGGATGTGACTTGACGTAGATTTTCCAAGCATCCGTCTGGCCGCGTGTCGAGCATATGCCGTCGGGAAAGAGCAGGAGCTTATTACCGCTGTAGTCCAGCTGGGAGACGACGGGGCGAACGTCGTCGACGGGATGAACTTTATCCATTCATCCACTGAAGGACACTTACGGTGATTCCGTATCTCGGCCACAGTGAATAATGCTGCAGTAAACGTGGGGGTGCAGAGATCTCTTTGATATACTGATTTCCTTTCCTTTGAGTGTATACCCAGAGTTTTTTGAGAAACCTCCATAGTGTTCTTCACGGCAGCTGCACTAATTTACATTCCCAACAGTGCGTAAGAGTTCCTTTTCTCCACATCCCTGCCAGCATGTGTTATTTTTTTTTCTTACTAATACAAGCCATCCTAACAGGGGTGAGATGATATCTCACTATGGTTTTGATTTGCACTTCCCTGATGATTAACGATATTGAGCATTTCTACGATACATTGTTATCAGTATTTTAGATTGTGGCCTTCAAACTCTTGAGCTTGGGACTGTAAAACCACTACCACTCATTTCACTTTTAGCTACTATCTATTGTACTCTTAAAATACCACTCTGAAGATTAAGTTCTAAGCTCTAAAAATAAGGTCTCTTTTGCAGAAATTCACATTTTAATTCTCCCCCCACCCCAAAGTACAGGCAAATGACAAGGAACTGCATTATAAACTAACAACTGTAACTTGGAATTAAGAAAAAAAAAATCAATCTAGAATGGTCCCCAAACAAGCACAGATCAGTGGCCAAGGAAGGGAAGGGATAAAATATAAGAACACCTAAAAGTTAGCCTACTATCACTTTCAAGCTATATTTCAATGCATTTTTATTTTTTGGCTTCTAGTTAACATACTGTTTGAATAAAGAATTCTTTAGCATTCTTTGTTTCAGAACTACTAAAAAGAATTCACCCCTAACATTTACCATTAGGAATTAAAAAAAAACCACAACTTATCACAGTGAACTCTAAATCTTTCAATATTTTACTAGTGGCATGTTAAAAAGCAAAGAATGAGTACAATTGGGATTTACTTATGAATTATGGACAAGACTCAAATGATGTGATACAAAATTTGACTGTAGCATTCTACTGTCCTGTTCATAGGTCAGTACGAATAGACCGGCAATTTTCTAACTGTGCTCTAAGGAGCACACCCATGTAAGATTCAAGTCCCTCCTTCACCCCTCAGTGAACTCAGAAATTTTAACCTGCATCAACTATCACTCACCTGTCATTCATTTCACCATTACCTCATTCTTAGAGGACTTTTCCTAAAATACAGATCCTAAAACAATAATTTTCAAAAAGTAAGTAGTTCCACTTCCAAATTTCCCTCCAAAGAGACATACCTTTGGCTGTGATGAAACAGGAGGGGTACTAATCAGAGGTTTGATAGGGACTGTGTTAGTTTGAGGTGTGCTTATTCTTGGAGAAACATAGGATCTCGGGGATGACGCATCAGATGTTAAAGACATTGGAGACTGATTAGATGGCTGGGCTGGAAGAGAAGGAAGCAATTAATTTCAAACACAGAAAACCTAAAAAACCTTTGTAATGTATCAGGTAAAGATCTCTGCCTCACTCTACACACCCTATCCCCACGGAGAACATACATCTGAGTAAGTCAGATCTGACCTCCTCACTAGGCCTCACCGGCTCAATGAGCTGTGTGTTAAGAGGTAAGCGCACCTGGTGTGGCATACTCTCCTTTTTGAGGCTGCAAAAGGGAGCTAAACCTGAACCTTGTCTCACGAAGGCCTCCTCAACATCCTTATTTCTTCTTTCTTATTGTACATGTAAGCAGAGGTACCCCTGCAGTCTCCTGCTTGCAAGGCTCATCAGAGAGTTGTACGACTCTTTGTACCATTATACCTCCACTCCAGACCACGTATTCCTGCTCAGCTTCTCAGCTTCCTGACAAAGTGACCCGTTCATTTCCCATGTGCTCCTATGTGTATTCCTCCCTGTATGGATGCCTTCATGAAGAGGAACAGCTAATTCAAGGTAGGAACTGAGCATTTCACATCTTCTGGTCAAACACAATCTAACATCAACCTGACCCAAACTTCAACTCTTCAGATACTTGCAATGTTTCACCAAGATACAGGTATATCAACAGTTTACTTTCAGTTCTGGAGTAAAACATTTCATTAACAACTTAAACTCTGAATTAAATATATACATTGCTACAGATTGGATAGCAATACATTAAGACAAATGTCAAAGCTTGCTTCATCTAAAAATGAAAAGGAAATAAAAATACTACTGTGTATGCTAGTGTCACAAAAACCAAACATACAATTGTTGTAGCCAATAATGTTAATCTCATCAAAAACTAAAAAAACAAAACCCCAAAACCTGCCATTAATTGCCAAACAAAATCAAGCTACTATTCTAGCAGTATCAGAGTATGAACACCTTGTGTAGAAGAGCTGAGCAGTTTAAGAAATCAGAGATGTGATGTTGAAAGCAGATGGTCAAGCAGTAAGGAACTTACGAATGTGTCACAGCTGCTGTAAGAACTAGAAACATATTATTTCCTAAATTCAAATAGAAACAGAGGCGTATGTGGTATTAATAACTCAAAAGCTCAAAGAAAACCCAGAAAAAACTGACAAGTGTTTCAAACCAGAACACTCGCAAGCCTCGAAGATAGGAGCAATATAATGAAATCTAAAGATTTTCAATGATCTGAGGCAGAGAAAAAAAAACTTAATTGGTTTACAATAAAGATAGACTAATAGAGTTTCCTTTAAACTAATAAATAAAGGTGTTCAGTTAAATTAAATTCCCCCAAGAGACTTTTTAAAAACACTAAAGAGTATCACAGATACTTCCCATTATGCCAGAAACCTATCCATATGTAAGTGCTCAGTACGTTATTTGGAATTAACTGGAAAAATGGTTGCTATTTCATGTGATTGCTTTTTTAGACAAGCTGGCCCCTCAAACTGTACCTCAACATCCACCCCAATAGTCTTTTAAAAATGGATATAAAAAAGCTGATACATAGGAATGTCATGTATTTTTGATGCATAAGATTTTTTATTATTGACATTATCTTGTGCTATTGTTCCCTCAAACTGTTTAAAGGCCCCACTTTGCCTAAGTGAAACATTTACCTATCAAACAAGAAAACCTGCAGTTATCTTAGAGAATAAAGTCGAAATACAAAAAAGTTGAGGACAATAAAAATAATGACTAGTCTTATTTTTAGTATTAAAAAAGAATTTAACCACTTAACACTGATGTTAAATATATTATGTGAAAATGGGCACAAAAAGAAACTGATTCATCTAAACAGAAAATTGCGCTTAGGATTTAATGTTTGAAACCGAATGGTTTCCAAATTAAAACCATATCCACTTTTATTGAGACTTAAAGACTCACATTTTTAACATAAACACTCAAAATTTTTAGTTCTTTCTTGTCCTAATCTCTTTTTTCTCTGACTCTCCTTTGAATATATCTTCTTACGCTTTTTAAGTCATGTACATATTATTTCTCTTGTTTGGGCACGCACCCCTTAAACTGTAAGAAAATACAACACGGCCACCCTCCGTGGACGTTCTTTACGGCGCCCTCCCCGTCGCTTTCCGGAGGCTCTCTGGACGCATGCGCCCTAGACGGGACGCCAGCCTACGAGAGACTACAATTCCCAGAAGACCGTGCGAAAGGGAAAATGAAATCCCGCGGTCCAGGGGAGACACGAAGGCTCGCGATAGGACGAGGTTCGGGCGGCCGCGCGCAGTGGGTGGAGGGAGGCTGGAGAGAGTGAGGAGGAAGGGGAGGAGGTGCGCTCCCACAATACCAGGCGGGAGGGCGGGTAGGCGGCTTGTATCCGGGCTGCGAGGCGCTCGGAGCCTCGGCGGACCTTGCTGCCTCTGTCTCTTTAACGCGAGAGGAAGCGATGCCTCGGGGTGGAAAATGGCAGAGCTGCAGATGGTGCTGGAGGAGGAGATCCCGTCTGGCACGAGGGCGCTGATAGAGAGTTACCAGAACCTGACCCGGGTGGCGGACCACTGTGAAAACAGCTGCGTACAGGTGAGGAGCGCGGGCGCCGGCGGCCGGCGGGCGCTGGCCGGGTGGAGCGGCCAGCCCGGGGCGGGGTGGGGACCTGCCCCCGCCTCAGCCGCTGCCCGGCCGGCCGGGAGGCAGAGAGTGGCGGCTGCGGGAGTCGCGCTGCGAGACAGGAAGTGGCGGCGGCGGCTGGAGCCCGTGGAGGGGGAGAGAGAAGGGGCGAGGGAGCCGGAGCCCGCCGCCGCCGCCCCTGCGCACCGAGAGCGAGAGCAGGGAGAGGGCAGGGACGAGGCGCGGGGAGAAGCCGCGGAAGGGAGAGGAAAGGCGGCGTGTGTGTCGGCGAGGGTGGGGTGGCGGCGGTTATGTCAGTTCAGCCCAGAGGGTGTGTCGCTTATTTATCTTTTAAGAAATTTGTCGTGAGTCACACTGCGGAGACCTCCCGGAGGGGAGGAGGAAGCGGGTGTGGGCAGTGAGGGAGGGCGCTCGAGAGAAGTTAACCTTAAAGTTCCTTTAATTGAAGGTTCGTAAGTTTGCCTGCCTGTCCGTTTTCACGTCGGGTTTTGTCCCCCCTCATCATTTTCACTTCCGCCCCCGCCGTCGTGTATTGTAGGGCTGTGGTTAATGAGAAAACACGAATGATTGACTACTTGGAGAATTGTCCTAAACGCTCTCTCTTCCCCCAAAAGTTCTTGAACTGTAGCCCTCGTAAGTAGCAGAGCGAGGCTCGGACAAGCTCGGACAGCAACGTGGAGGTGGATGTGGGAGGCGGCGCTGCCAACCCTGTTGTGAACGGGTAGTGGACGGCGCCGGAATAGCCGCTGGAGAGTCGCTGAGACCGTTCCGTACCCTTTGCGTGAACTTGTGGGTTATAACGAATGCCCTTCGCAAATACACCTCCTCTCAGGGAAAGTATGCGGTCACTTGTGTTTTGGGGATTTCTTTATACGGAAGGTGAGTTAAGTTGTTGCTTAGGTGACTTTTATCCTGAGAAGTTTAATTGAGTTCTTTTGGCTGTACTGCATTTGAGTCCTTGGAGCACTTTATTAGCTCTTTGGGTCCTGTTGACTTTATTAAATTATGTTATTCAAAACAGAACTTCTCAGAAGATTCCACTATCTTAAGAACGACAGGCTTTAAAAGTTGTTGTGAGGTAAATAATATTAAAAACAGAAAATGTTTTTATATGGTCATCTATGTGGACATTTGGAAAAAAGATCTTTTTGCTTTTTCTATCTTTAGTTTGATATGACAAGCTGGAATTTTTTGGTGGATTATGGCAAGGACAGTCACTCCTTAAATTGAATACACTTCTTATTCTAGTCATTTCTCTCTGCTCTACCTTAGAGTCCATACTGGCTTTGTAATGGGAACTGTTTGGGGGAATAGGAAGGAAAGCTAAGTGAAAAGGAGTAGAAACTGCTTAAGAAAGGTTTCTCAGGATGCAGATTGCTAAGACAGCAAAGTCTTCCGTACAGCTTAACTTTTAAATTTAATTTTTCTTTTTCTTCCTTGAATTCCACCAACAAGAGCTTCATGTGTGTTATCAAGCATGCTCTGCCCTCTGGGAGTATAAAGAGGACATCATCACAGCATGTTACCGTGAGCTACATAGTTTAGCTTGCTTTACTCCTCCCGTGACATTTGCTCAGTTATACACGTTTGATCTTGGAAGGCAGGTAATTTTTGAGCTGGAATATGTTGGAGTAGGTAAAAGCTAATATTTCTGGTACTGTACAGCTTATGCCAGTTTATAAACTATGTCACAATTATAATCTATGATTTTTCCTTTTTTTGAGTAACTGATGAACAATCTGAGGTTCAGAGATGTTAAATGTCTACTCTGAAATTTAACAGCTTGTATGAGACTCAGGCTTTCTGATTCCAAATCCCAAATTCCTTTTAATAAATGCTGAACGGGGTGCTTAACTGCAGCCTAGGGGATAAAAAGAATGTGTGAAGAGAGTAATAGAGAGAAAGGTGGAGGGTAATATTAATGTAATTGCCTCTATTTATTGAAAACCTTAGCTGTCACAATCTTTGCTGGTTGATTTATGTTATCTTTGACCCTTACAAACTCCCCATGATAGGCAGTGCTCTCTTGTATGTATGAGGAAATTAGGACTCACAAAAGTTAAATAAATTTTGTTTTGTCTTATAGCTAGTCATTGGCAGTGAGGATTTCTGTCTTACTCTGACAGACTCCACAGGCTGTGCTCTTTCCATATTATGCTGTTTCCACACGAATGAATCTGGAACTCAAGACTAGTTTAGGAATGTCATGGAATAATAGAGTAGGCTTTTGTTGGGTAAATCTGGGAACCTGATAACTCTTTACCATTGTTTCTTTTGAAAAGCATTCTGAATTTCAAGTTGTGAATATAAGCAGAAGTGTGTTTATAATTTAGGGACTTTACTGTGTCACCCCAGATTATAGTAGTAGTTTTGGCACTTTATCCAAAATGCTAGGAACCGGAAGTGTTTTGGATTTCAGATTTGTTTGGGATTCTGGGTTATTTGCATTATATACTTACCAGTTCAGCATCCCTAGTCTGAAAATCTGAAATTGGAAATATTCCAGTGAACCCTTCCTTTGAGTGTCTTCTTGGCACTCAGAAAGTTTTGCATTCTGGAGCATTCTGAATTTCAGATTAGGGATCCTGAGCATGTATAGGAATCATAGGCTAGTTTTTCACTGAGCTCCCTGGATCCTTTTCTGTGCATGCTTGCCTGTTTTTGTTTTTGTTTTTGTTTTTAATTCTGATTTCATTGTTGCAATTGTGATAAGTAATTTTGTAGAAGAATTATTAGAGGTTAATAGCAAATGTCTTGAAATATTTTGGGTAGATCTGATTTCACTACAAACCAGGTTTGAGGAAAGAGTCAAAATGATTGAGGAGATTAAGATAGACTAGAATGGTTAGGATTCTTAGAATTGCACTTCAAAGTTTGAGTAAAACAGTGACTAGCAAAGTTAGAGATACAGGTTGGAAATGTAAATGAATTAAACACGTTTATATAATTTTATGGAAGATCCTTCAGCTAATTGTTAAATTGACCCATACCATGTTGCAACATGTTTATTAATGACGTTGTCAAGAATGATACTGGGCTGGGTAGAGCAGGATCTGACCTAGCTTATCAGTGCTTCTGAAAGTCCATATTACAGAATGTTATATCAGTTTTTGCTAGTACTTTCAAAGAAAATGCTGAATGTTTTTAGGACTATCTATTATTTGAAAGTTTGTATTAAAACGGTCCTCTTTTTTTTTTTCTTTTGTAACTTTAATGCTAATAGGAGCTTTACGTATGGTATTTCCATCTAGTCCTGGTATGTTTAGATCCTCAGTTTTAGCATGCTTCTGTCTTTTGGAGAGTTTTTTTTTTAGAAAATTGTTGTAAGAATCCCTTAGGATGCTTTCTAATTCCTCTTTTAGGCTGCTGCTTTCTCCAGTTGATTCTGATAGCTGAGGAATGCTAATAGTCCTGTGGAAAAGAGATATTTGGGCAATTGCGGATCTGCTATGTGGTTATTTAAGTTTTGATTGGGGGGTTATATTTTTTTCTAATGTCTTATGTTGTAATGTTTATTGAAGTTATGTCTTGATTTTAGAAGAAATAATAGTGAAACTCCGGAACTGTAAACTTTTTAGATCTTAATATTTAACAAGACATTATGCTACAAAATAAGAGATTTTTTAAAATAGTGTATCATTGAGAAGATAAGACACTAGGAAAATAGAAATTATTGGATTTTGTTTTTAAAGGAAGTCGCTGACTCGATCATCTCAACAGTAAACATCCATTCCTTAGAGACTTGTTTGTTTTTTAGTGCTTGATGTTGACCACTCTGTGTCAACCCAAGTAAAGTACTCTTAACCTTGGATCTACTAATTTTCTCCATTTATAAAATAAAACTTTCTCGGAAATAGTTGGTAGTGAACCAGTGCTTGTGAAGAAAATCTGAAAGCCAAACAAGCAAACATCCTAAGGAAGATTATGAGTATAGGTTGAGCATCCCAAATCTGATATCCAAAATCTCCAAAATCTGAAATTTTTTGAGTGCCAACATAATGCCACAAGTGGAAAATTCCACACCTGACTTCACATGATGCAGTGCAGTCAAAACTCTGTTTCATACACAAAATTATTAAAAATATTGCAAAAAAACTTCCTTCAGGCTATGTTTATAAGGTATATATGAAACATAAATGTATTCTGTGTTTAGACTTGGGTCCCATCTCCAAGATATCTCATTATGTATATGTAAATAATCCAAACTCTGAGAAAATTTGCATCTGAAACACTTCTGGTCCCAAAGATTTCAGATAAGAAATACTCAATCTGTATTTGTGATCAAATGGATTCTAATTTTGGTATGCATCTGTACTTAACAAGTTCCTTACATGTAGATGTTCAGCAAATGTTTGTGAAATTGAGTTTTATGTTGAGTAAAGAATGTTGATAGGAACATCTCAAGTAAAGCTTACGGTATAAGGAAACTAATTTAAGTGTTATTTTACTAATTATTAGCATAGTAATTGAAAAAACTCATTTTAGAAAGTTTCAAGCATATTCAGAAATGGAAATAATAGTATAATGAACTGTGTATGTTCGTCGCCTAGCTTTAACAATTATCAACTCATGGCTAGTCTTTTATCTGTATTCCTCTCATATCTCCTCACCATTAGTGTGAAACACATCTTTGACAGATCACTTCATTCTAAATATTTCAGTATGTATCTCTAAGGAAAGATAAAAGATACAAGTTATGTTCTATAACTTTTATATGTAGGGAAAAAAGTTAGTGACTTAATCCAATTTGTTTGTGACAAAAAGGATTAGAGAGCTTTAAAATAGATAATATATTTTTAATTTACAGCTAATTTTGTTAGTGATTCCTTACATAGGTTGATTAAAATATTTGCTTCATAATGGAATTTTTAAAAATTGAGGTGTAATTGATATAAATTTAATCATTTTAAAGTTTACAATTCAGTGGTATTAGTACATAAGTGTATATGTGGCCTTTTGTGGCTGGTTTCTTTTCACTTACATTAAGCGTAATGTTTTCAAGGTTCATTCACTTTACAGCATGTATCTGTACTTCATTCCTTTCTATGGATAAAAAGATATTCCATCGTATGTATGTAACACATCTTGTTTATCCATTCGTCTACTGATGGACCATTGGTTTGTTTCTACCGTTTGGCTGTTCGGAATAGTATTGCTCTGAACATCATTCATCTATAAATATTTGTTTGGAGTCTTGTTTTCAAATCTTTTGAGTATATACCTAGGAGTGGTTCACTATGATATTTTGTTGTGAAATATATAATTGTCTAAGTTTGTAGTTAGATAATTTTGAATTTCTACCACTGTACTGCATTGTATGAAGGAATCCTAGGCATGAACATATACTTAGAATTTCACAGTGCATTGATAGAAATTAAGCCTTGGAACCTGATTTTTCACTTTATATAAAAGAGTGATTTTTTTCCCTAGATTACCAAAATAGTATTAAATATGGTAAACATACAAATTTAAAATTTTAGAACTATATGGCTTAGATAGTACAAGTCCTTTGTAATATCATTCCTATGAATAATAGCCTTTGGCGAATACATTTATTTTTCATGCTGTATGATAAATACATAAAGAATATGCTTATTCTTTTTTTTTTTTTGCAGACAGAGTCTCGCTCTGTTGCCCGGGCTAGAGTGAGTGCCGTGGCATCAGCCTGGCTCACAGCAACCTCAAACTCCTGGGCTGAAGCGATCCTCCTGCCTCAGCCTCCCGAGTAGCTGGGACTACAGGCATGCGCCACCATGCCCGGCTAATTTTTTCTATATATTTTTAGTTGTTCAGCTAATTTCTTTCTATTTTTAGTAGAGACGGGGGTCTCACTCTTGCTCAGGCTGGTCTCGAACTCCTGACCTCGAGCAATCCTCCTGCCTCGGCCTCCCAAGTGCTAGGATTACAGGTGTGAGCCACTGTGCTCGGCCTATGCTTATTCTTTATGCAATACAATTGATAAAGTCATATTGTTTACAGTATGGTGGAAAGTATTTTGGCCATAGTATATTTTGAAAACCAAAAACAATTTTAATAGTATGAAATTATCTAATTATTAAATCAAGTATGACATTATATTCTTATTCAGAGGTTAGATGAAACAGTATGCAAGATTTGTATTTGGATGTTCTCAGGGACTTTTAATTGCAGCCAGTTTTTATTTATCTACTTGAAACTTAAAGGGAACAAAAATGCTATGTCAGTGAAGAAATAATGTTATTGAAAAACTTTAACTTACCTTTAAATTCACTCATTTCCTGAATGCTTTATAATTAATTCCTGTTAATTTCTACATGCTGTGATAAAATCGTGTTTGGTAAATTTTGCTTTTCCTTCTGTGGAAAGGCAAGTGTGGAACTTTTTCTGAACTCATTCTGCATTATGTAGAAAAAGGTGCTTCTTAGTTCAAATATTAGCAACCTAAGACTTGTTATAACAAATGCTTATTCTAAGAAGGCAATGTAGTGGAAAGAGTACATGGGTGTCATTTTAAAATCATGGTTATCACTCAAAAGTGGCCCTCAGCATAGCTTGGCAGTCCCACTGTATTTTCCTTGTCAGTTTATTCTTCTACTCACCATAAACTATTTTAAATTTTCTCTTCCCTTTTGAAATCTGACTCTTTACTTTCCTGTCTTTTATTTCACAGAGAAAATAGACTTCATCATGTGAGACCTATAATTCCTTACCACTACATCTCCAAACGTACTGGCATCCTTGCTCATCATATTCTCCTTCTTTTTTTACGATGGAGCAGTATCCTTCCTCCTAGCTAAAGTCAGTCCTTTCTTCTTTGCTCTGGCTTCCATCCTCTCTTGCTTTTTAAGAAACTTTACACTTTTTATGTCTTTATTCCTTCTCTCTTTACTGAATTTGTATAGTCAGAACCGAAGCATTTCAAGTGTCTCCCATGTTAGAAAACTCCCCTTTAACTTCATATACCCATCTAGTAACTGATCTATTTTTCCTTTATGACTTAACTAGTTAAAACTATTGTTGACATCTTCCTTCATCTCTCACTTTGCATTCGCTCTTGAACCTGTTCTGTCTAGTTTGTCATCTCCACTGCTCCATGAAATCATGCTGATAGCCTCCGTGTTGCAAAATTCATTGAACACTTTTTAGTTCTCATCTAGCTTGTCTTCTCAGCATCATTTCTCACAGTTTATCATTCCGTCTTTTTTTTGAGAAGTTAATCCTGTGGCTTCTATGATACTTTTCTTTCCTACTTTTCCTATTACTCTCTGCCCCTTATTTTCCTTTGCCATTAAATATTAAAGTGGCTTTGTGTAGGCTCCTTTCTACATATGTCACCTCAGGCTGTTTGATTTATCCCCTTCTGAGTCTCAGATTAGATCTTTCTTCCGCTGAGGTTTAGATCCACATATCTAATAACCTGTTTGACACCACTGCTTGTTTGGAATACAGGCACGTCAGACTTAGGATGCTAGAAACTGAACTCATTGCCTCCCACCAAAACTTTACTACCATTCACTCACTAGAAACTTGGGCATCCATCCTGACTCCTCCATTATTCCCTGCAC
>CAUYRT010010980.1:0-20040 GCA_963574885.1 Lepilemur ruficaudatus | reverse complement strand
GGTTTTGCTTGGTTTTCCTAAATAAAAACAGTCACAGGAGACAATTGGTATTATAATTATCATAATTATCAGTGATCTATAGCACATGACATGGGAGATGAAAATGTCACCCTTGAAGAAAGCAAGAATTTACAACAGTAGATTTTAGAAAAATAGGGGTTAGAGTTCAGTATACTAAACAAAGAGGAAAAAGTGTTTTGATATTTTTTGACAAGTATCCCTTTTTACGGAAACAGACCTCTATATAAATATTGAAATATTTTTAAAAAGTAAAGTAAAATGTCTATACATCCATACATAAGCCCTGGAAGTTACTGTGAAGCCAACAGTAGTATTACTGTTGGAAAAAGTAGATAGCTGAAGTTCCTCTGTGTCTATTTCTGTCAAACTAATTTGGCTTTGATAACGGTGCATGCTCATGCCAAGGTAGTGTTGCATTTCACAGGGAATGATAATTGGATGTTTTCGCTTACGCTCAATGCAGACTTCCAAAACGGCACCAGAATACAGATATAAAATTTAAGAACAGATTGAAGGTCCAGAAAATATTCCATGCCCAGAAGAGAGGCCAATAGAACCGCATATCAGGGTTAACGTTTCTCTGAATATTTTAAGGGGTAGCCATAGAAATGGAATGAAATATAACCATGCTTCCTGGTGGAATACTGTAAGGTTTCTTCTTAACATAAGAGTGATCAAAATGATTTATTTTAGTTTAATGAGTGTATGGTTACAGCATTCCTAAAAAATATTAGGACCTTGCCTTCCAGTAAACCTTATCGTCCCATTACGTTTCTATGTTTTACTGGTGAAACGTTTTTAAAAGCCTGCTCAATATTGCCTACCACTAGGTCATCTTACACAAAGTAAAATTTGTAAGATGTCATTGCCTACTAAATACTCATATTTGGGGTGGAAGGTCAAAGTTCCCTTCAATAAGAAATTGACAGGTTATCTCTGTAAGAAAGTGTACTTTTGAACATGCACACACTTTACATATCATTTATTGAAAATTCCACATGTAACAATTTTTTTTCCATAAAATCAGACATAATTAGGTTCAAATTTTATGGCAACACTTTTCCATTTCCAACATGCTCACACACACCATGGCACAACCATTATCTACTTTACAGTATTATTGAGGACATTCAATGAAATAGCTTAACAAAAATAACTGCAGTTATTTTAATATTATTAGTTTATTATAGGGATACAAGTGCTTAGGTTACATAAATTGCCTTTGCACTGTCCAAGTCAGAGCTACAAGCGTGCCCATCCCCCAGACAGCACACACTGCACCCCTTAGGTGTGAATTTACCCATCCCCTCCTCTCCTCCCACCTGCTTGATTTCTAATGAATGTTATTGCCATATGTGCACATAAGTGTTGATCCATTAGTTTCAATTTAATGGTGAGTACATGCAGTGTTTGCTTTTACATTCTTGTGATATTAATATTTCACTTAGAAGAATGGGCCCCAGCTCCATCCAGGATAATACAAGAGGTTCACCATTTTAATAGTATTTCTAAAATGCTTCATCTTCCTACAGCTTCCAGTGCAAGAATGTAACATCTTATTCCAATTCAACGGCCTTGTCTTGCTATCCAAGTCTATCGCAATGCCATTAACCACCAGGGCCTGATGTTGGGGGAAGAATGTGTATTTTGCTCTATTATGTGTTATGTCCTGTTGCCTCAAATTTGGGATAGCCAGCAGAACAAGCATTAAGCAATTTTGACTCGGGTGAGAATTATATAAATTACCAAACTGCTTTCATTAGGTAAAGCCCCTCACATTTTGCTTTCCAAGTAAAAATAATCACAATGGCATAAAGATCCGGCGTGTCAGGAAATCACAGCACGTGTCTGTATAAAAACAATCTGGATGGAACTGGAGCCCATTCTCCTAAGTGAAGCATCTGAAGAATGGAAAAACAAGCACCACACGTACTCGCTATTAAGTTGGAACTAACCGATGGGCACACATGTGCACAGAGGGAAGTAAAACTCAGTGGAAATCAAGCAGGAGGGAGGGGCCAAAAACTACCTAGTGGGTACAATGAACACTATTTGGGTGACAGGCACACCTATGGCCAGGACTCCAGCATTACAACTGCGATCCATGTAACCTAAAACATTTTTACCCCTTTAATATTTTGGCAGAAAAAGAGTTAACTTTCAGTGGTTTAAAAAATTCTGAGGTATTCATTTTATCCTATCCACAATGCCTTTTGTAATACTGTATTCTACTTAGACTATAGAGTCTATGGTAAAGACTCCCTAAAATCATGGCCATTCTTGAAAACATTATTTTTTCAAGAGTTTTTTTCTTTTCCATATTTGGGCAATTTTTTTGCTTTTGGGGTTACATCTAGAACGCCTCATCGCACTATGCTTTTGACAAGCAAGACGACAGTCTAGACTTTACGAAAGGGTATTATGTAGTAAAGTTATGATTGATCACATTCATATATATATAGGTTATACTTATAGTTAAATTAATGTGACCACTTACTGTTAGTCAAATTCTCTCCAAACACCAGTCCACAGAATATGAGAATTAACGTCCACTCTCAAACAGAGCTCTGAAAATAGCTATAGGCAGAGCACACTGAAATCAATTATGTCTAGAGAAATTCTGGAACCATTTCAAAGCCATTGATTGAGTCAACTTTCAAAATGAGATTTTATCCAAATATTTGGCACCTTTTACACCTTCAAATATTGTGAAAAATACACACAAACACACATACATCATACATACCCAGACATACAATTATGCCATACATAGAAATCATGTTATATATTTTTACTTAAAATGTATTGCACAAATTATTATTCCTGCTAGGAGAGAAAATTGTCTAAGCCTCTTGCTCTTCCAAGTGGATCAATTATATAACGATAGCTTTTGTTAAACCTACTGGACAGCAAGGGATGCAAAAAAAAAATCGTAAACAAACTGCGTACATAAACATTTTTTTGGGAGAGCAGGGAGCCCCGGCCACGAACAGCACAGGGAAAAGACATAAGATGTGTATAAGGTTAAGGAGAACCCAGTTGAAAGCAATAAACTTTGCACAGCTGCACACGAATGGGTTTCATCAAATACGATCCCCAGAAACCACACACATACAGAAAACTGACAGTCACCTGCCAGGTTTTTTCCGTGGACATTCACGCGGTGCGGGTGTGCGGTGTGCTGAAGGGTGGAGGAAGCGCAGGAGGACCCTTCAGCTGTCCTTCCAAGGCTAGGCCAGTCTCCATGGCTGAGAGAGCCTGTGGAGGAGCAACGGGTCATCAGACTGCGGGACGGCTGAGGGACATTTGTAAGAGGCACTCCAAGCCTCGACGAAGTGCAAGCCTAGTTATCAAAGTCCAGAGTGAAGGTGGGGAGCTGAGAGAACATTTCCCTGAGGAACTCTAGATACTTAAGTTGTGTACAGCATCTGTCCATGCCTAAGGCTAAGCGCAAAAGGGTAACATTGCCTAGACACGAGAGATCTTTCCCTACATACTTAGTAGGCGTCCTCACTGAACTAGCAAACACTTATATTTTTAGTGATGTGCATATCTTTCATCATTTATTTTAAACTATTACATTAGAATCATGCACTCTTCAAAATTCATGCCTAGATAGAGATATTCAGAATTAGAATTGGGCAAAGAAAAAAACATATATATATATATATGTTTTTATATATATTTTTATAAAGCATACATATTTTTATAAAGCATACATATCTATTCAAATGTTTCTTAACTACATACACCCTATCATATAGTTTTACAATGTTGTCTCTGTAAAGATTAGTCTTTTTTATCCAAGTGGGAGAAAAAGAGGAGTTAAAAAGAGAAAGAAAGAGAAAGAGAGACAGAGACAGAGACAGAGAGACAGAGAGAGAGAGACAGAGAGAATGTTCAGTTGTGAATAATGTCTTCTCGTGTGACAATATGCACCACAAACTGTCTCCCAGGACTGTCCGTGTTCAACCTCCAGGGAAGTAAACTGTTTTATCTATTCTTGTTTTTTTAATCTAAGATATTTCAGTTTCCAATTCCTTGACCTACAGATCTAGCTTCTTGCTGTCTCTATTTTACCCCTACGCAGCAACGATAAGATGCCTAATTACCACCATCAGCATATTGGTCATTTGCTAATTGTTTCCAAGGTGCATGCATAACTGGACACCTTTATGTACCTTCTGTCATTGCACTGTGCATTTGAAATTTTTATTTTTGTATTTTTACTGCTATTTTTTTTTAATTTCAGAATATTACAGGGGTATAAATGTTTTGGTTACATGGATTGCTTTTGCATTGCTTGAGTCAAAGTTACAAGTGTGCCCATCACCCAGATAGCGTGCATTGTATCCATTAGGTGTGATTTCATCCATCCCCTCCTCCCCCTCCCACCTGCTTGATTTCCGTTGAGTTTTACTTCCATCTGTGCACGTGAGAGCTGATGGGTTCGTTCCAGCTTAATAGTGAGTACATGAGGTGTTTGTTTTTATATTCTTGCAATACCGCACTTAGGAGGATGGTCTCCAGTTCCATCCAGATTGTTGCAAAAGGTATTAATTTTTATGGCTAAGTAGTACTCCATGGTGTTCATACACCACATTTTCTGAGGTCAGTCCCGGAGTGCTGGGCACGTGGGTTACGTCCCCCTCTCTGCAATGGTGAATTTTGCTGCTCGAAACATTTGAGTGCAAGTGTCTTTTTGATAAAATGACTTTTTTTCCCTTTGGGTACATACGCAGTAGTGGGACTGCTGGATTAAATGGCAGGTGTTTTAGTTCTTTGAGGTATCTCCATACTGTTTTCCACAGAGGTTGCGCTAGTTTGCAGTCCCAACAGCAGTGTGTGAGTGTTCCTACCTCTCTGTGTCCACGCCAGCATCTACCGTTTTGGGACTTTTTTGATAAAAGCTATTCTCACTGAGGTTAGATGGTTTTGACTGTGGTATTGATTTGCATTTCTCTGATGATTAGCGAATAAGTAGGTTTGTTGCCAAAGTGCTTCATTAAAAAAGCCAGAGGTTATTTTTTGTTTCTGTCATTTTTATTTCTAACTCCACCCTTGACTTCCTGTTTTTGGTGTTAAGATAGTTAACCAGCATCTATAGCCATATCTTCATATGATCAAGGCTTAACAGTCTAAAGAAAAGGAGAAACTTCCCAACATCCCAAATATCCTCTCTTTGTTTAAATCCTTTTCCTTTCCATTCATCCTGGGTGCTATTGTTAATGGTATCCCCATGAATGATTCAAGAGCCTTAACCAAAGGTTTACATAGTCATTACTTCTGAATTAATTGTAGAATAAAGAGTTAACAGACTAGAATAAACTTCCCTCCAACAATCTTTCTTCCCAAGGCGTCATCTCCATAACTTTCCCTCACTACCTTCTGTACGTATAAGGCAAATCCAGGTCGATCACATGACCTAATAAGAGCCCATTTTCCCACCTGTGAATTTAATCACCCCTGCAACTGGGCTTCCTCCTTCTCTATGAAGAACCGTGTTCTTATTTCAAAGTCCTGCTCACTCACCGACCTTCTCTTGAAGGAGCCTCGTTCTCGCGGCAAATCGACTTATGATTGCTTGCGATCTTCGACCCACTGGACTGCCACTCTGGTGAATTTGTCACGGTGCATCTTGCAGCAGAAATCTGCACGTAAGCCTGTTCAACTCACTCCAAAGCTCATATTCACAGAGCCCCATAAAATACTGGTTTAATGGAATTGCGTTTTAGAAAGCCTGGATCCTGGATAAAATCGTACAAGGCCTGGGTAAAATTCTTTTGAACTCAAGGTCAGAGAACAGTGTCTACATCGCAGTCTGAGCTCACACCTGGTGTGCAGTGTTGCGCAAGGAACTTAAAACTCCCTGAGAATCAATTTCCTCATCTGCCCAACCAGAAAGTTAGCTCTGATCATTTTAAGGTGTCTTGCAACCCTCATAGCGTGTGATTTTATGAACCTTACCGTTCCTGAGTGGGGAGAATGAGAGAATGTTAATCTTGCATGAAATCTTTTGTAAAGGCGATTAAATATTCCTTAATAAGAGACGCCCACAGATTGCTTGTGAGTGAGCTTCCGGGAAGCTGGCTGTCATCTTGGTTTTTCTTGCCCACACTGAACCGGCTTCTATGATTTTGTGGTACTTGCCTGATAAAATGATTAGAATTTTCTCAAGCTCATTTTTGACAAACTAAAATAAATTAATAAATTAAATTTTTAATTTGATAAATTAAAAATTTTTTTTCCACCTGAGGGGAATTGAGCTAAACATCCTTTCCCAGGTGCATCAGAAAATTATGGTGGGAAATAAAGAATCTGAATTATATGCGTTTGCTTCTACTTCTAAGGAATAACACTTCTGACTTGAAGATTCCACGAGCAACAGAGAAATGCCTACACTTCATTAGAGGTGAAAATCTAAGAGGAGAAGCTCTGTGTTCTGCCAGCGAACAGAAAGCGTGTTCCACCTTCAGACATGCTGTGCTTTCAAAGGCCAGGACTCGAAGGAGCCACAGGTACCAAAACGATTTCAGACATAGATGGCAGGTGATTCCCACCCACGAGTTCAAAGATTGAATGGAACCAGCCAGAGATTAATTGGCAGTGAGGAGACTGAAGATGTCAACTGTATCCTGTAACAAGGAACAACTGAACAGACACAAAGATTATCTTTTTTATGTCAGCTTTTCCTTTTTTGTTGTTGTTGTTTTTGTTCTTTTTCTGTTCAGGGAGCCTCTTAGAACAAAATGACTCTCACCGAAGAGGCGTCTAAACGGCATTGTCAGTATCATTATAAAATTACATAATTAAGTCTGCTTTGTAAAAGAGCACAGGCAATTTGCCTACCACATAATCTACGCTTCATAAATTACGTGCCTCTCTTCTGGGGTTCATCACAAAACAACCAAACTTTCAAAAACAATTTTAAGGCAGGTAATACAGATTATCCTCTCCTGAATTATGCTAGATAGTTTACATTTTGCATCTTTCAGAATGAAAAAGACTTTCAAAAAATGGGATGGGGAAGCTTAAATAGCAGACCACCAAGTCAACCTGGGAAAATAGGACGCAGTCATGACTTTACATGAAAGCCACAAACATATATGCTCACCACATAACCTTAAATGTGGAATATAAATCTCATATTTTTTTTCATTTTTTAGATACAAAATTAAAAACCAGACAAGGTAACTGGCTTGTGAATAAATAACTAGTCAAAGTCACAGCTGGGCATGAAATTGAGAAGAATAATCCCGTATACTAATTAATTTCCTCTACTAATAATGCAAAGTTTAAATGTTGTATATGGGACTTTACATATACAACCAGCTGTGCAGGGCTGTATCTATAAATTCAGAATTTCAATATATCAAGCCCCCAGAATAGTTTTTTCTTTAATCTTGACTAAAATAGGCCGTCTTCAAATTTATATTACAGATCAATACTGTAATTTTCATCATATGGGCTGTATTTTTGTATGATTATAGTAAATTGGTCTTAATGATTATATTCGCAGCATATGATGTAGTCAGGCAAAACTGGTATCATTTTACTCATTACAAAAGTATGTCTATAACACTGAAAATAATGCTAAAATGCAGCCCCTTTATAAATAAAAAATGGAGGTATGTCTTAGCTAGAAAACACGGCAAGCATGTTTTCAAGGTGTAAGGGGTCAAACAATTGTACCACATTAAAATATGCATATATATTTATATTTCAATAAGCTTTTATTTAAAGGTGGTGTATACAGTTCCGCTGATTTGGTTTGACTTGGTGTTTGGAAAGAAAAAAATTAAAAAAATAAATTAAAAAAAAGTATTGCTGAGAGCCAATGATGTCTCATTAATAAAAAACTATATGCAATTAATTATCCAAAAAGCCAGGGCCCTGTGCAAACTAGAGACAATAAGCTGCCTGGCATGTCAAGATAAAGAGCCCTAAAAAGAATGGGCATCGGAGAAGATTTTCAGGCAACTCAACTACGGCTTGGAAAACAGAAGAATTTGATGACAGTAGATAAGAATTAGTACTGCTTGCAAAAGGAAGCTATGGTCAGAGACACAGTACCAAAAAAAATGAAGTTTGAGTCAAATCTTATCTGCACCCAGAAGGATGAATCATCTTAATACATCATTTAATATTTGTAGGAAACATAAATATTGCCTCTCTCTCTCTCTGTCTCTGTCTCTCTGTCTCTCTGTCTCTCTGTCTCTCTGTCTCTCTCTCTCTCTCTTCCAAACAGAAACAGTGAATGAAGATTCTGCATCCAAACAGTGACTCCTATATTCCTCCTAGATGCAAGTTATAGCATAATTTTCCCCTGGCTTTGTAGGCGATCACACCATTATGGTCCATAAAAGCCATTTAAGGAAGTCTCTGGGGGTTCATAACGACACATTAAATTAATGGGTGTGACTGTCACTAGATCCTTTTCTGTTTAATTGGCTTAAAAGAAATTCCATTAAGAGAATTTCTGTATCAAATAATTATTCTGTCAATTCTACTAAAATAAAATTCAGCCAAATGTACTGTTTTATGAGATTGGCCAAATGGACTGGAGTGGTCATTTTAAAAGTGTTAATTTTAACTCAACTTTTCTTGGACATTTGTGATGGGAACTGCAGATAAGATATAAAATTGTGTTCCTGGAAGGGCACCTTTATTTATATACGGACGGAAGAGTACAGTTAACTTTATCACACAAAGATCGTATAAATATGCAGAAATGAGGAAGGAAGTTAGCAAAATGGCATTATGCATTTTTCATCTGGGGTGGGAGGATCATTTGAGGCCAGGAGTTTGAGATCAGCCTGAGCAAAATAGCAAGACCCCATCTCTAAATAAAATAAAATAAAATAAAATGTGTGCATTTATATACATACATATATATATATATACATATATATATGTGTATATATATATATATATAGCCCAGTGTGATGGCACATGCCTAACTTCTCAGGAGGCTGAAGCACGAGGATCACTTGAGCCCAGGAATTGGACACTATAGTCAACTATGACCATGCCACTGCACTTCAGCCTGGACAACAGAGGAAGACCCTGTCTCTAAAGAATAATAAAAATGATAAGGTTTTGCATGACTCTCATGCACACTGAATTTTCAAGGGAGACATTTAGTTATGGAAGTCTAGGTATTCTGCTTTGCATAAAGCTGTTTTCTAGTTAAACCTTTCTTTCAAGACAAAATAACAGCAAATTCTGCCTAGGTTGTGAGGAAATTCAATTTAAAGTAATGATTTTTTTTCTATATCACTAAGATTCTAAAGAAACTAATAACGAGTTTCCTGATAACCATTCAAATCTAATTTGAATCGTGGTACCCAGTGAACGCACGGTCTACATTTCCAATACAAGCATGTGGGGTAGGTCAAGGTGAATGCTTATTTGTGACTTCCTCTCACCCCTTTTATTTACCCCTTAGCACAGAGAAGCACGCTGGAAGATACGTCCTTCACTCAAGAGGAGTATTTAGAAAAAGATAGATTCTGGGCAACAGCGAGATATTCATTCAATTTTTTGTTTTATTTCTCCTCTATATGCTCCGCCACAACCTAAAAATGCCAGGTGTTTTGCATTTTGCACTAGTTCTATAAAGTTTTGCTATTTGGGAAATTTAAACAGTGTAAACGCTTTGTAATAGCAGATGATTGTATGGTTTTCCACCCTACCAAAAAAAAAAAAAAAAAGACAGAATAATGTCGTTTGGGACCGGAGTTTATTCCTCCTTTGAAACCTCGCTGCCTTGAGTAAGAAGCAACACAAGATGCATTTGGAACGCATGTCGGGAACACGACCCAAGAGACCGACATACTATATTTTTTTCATGCAATTTCAAAAAGGCTATTATCCGAAGAGGTGGCCTGAAAGCACCCTGTGATTTATGAATTGCTCCAAATGGATCATTCCGGAAAAAAAATGGAATGTCCTCACGAAACAGTTGCTCCGACCAGACCCAGCGAGGGTCACGGCAGTTCTCCATCCTTAATCGCCGTATGCACCCATCTTGAGCAAATTGCTGTAAAACGGCATCGGAAGCAGAACTGCCTTACAGTAGTCGCCGAATCTCCCTGTGCCAGGTTAAAAGGTGAAAAGAACATAACAGAGATATCAGAGAGGGAATTTCGCCTGGGAAGATGAACCGGAACGAGGATAATTTAAGCCCGAAGCGTCATAGCATTCCAGGGCTGTTCATCTTGTGAACGCGTCACACGGGTTACAGAGATGATTTGCACAACGCCGCCAGACGGCTGCGGCTCTGGAATCTGCAACGGCCGCCGTACCTTTCTTTATTGCTGACATCTCTAAGCACGGAGGCAGCCCCGAGTTCTTGAGCGCAGGGTGTTTAAGAGACCAAGGAAGGTGGATTAGTCTGGAGGACATTATGACGTTAGGCTTAGCAACAGAAGCCAGGCACAGAAAGACAAATGCCCCATGATCTCCCTTATGCATAGAATATAAAATAATCAGGCTCACAGAAGCAGAGGGCTGCACGGTGGCTTCCAGGGGCTGGCACAGCTGACGGGGAGATGCCGCTCAAACTGTACACAAAGTTAGAGTTCGACAGGAGGAGTCAGTTCTGTAGGTCTATCGTACAGCACGGTGACTATAGTTAGTAACAATGTGTCATATCCTTGAATATGGCTAAGAAAGTAGAAGATAATTTTACGTTTACGCCTGGCTTTGCGGAGACGTGGGCTCTGGTAGGTATCTCTGACCCGCCTTGGGGAAGAGGGATTCTAGTTTCTATGGCTGGCCCTGGGGGGAGGATGGGACAGAGATAGGAGGTCAAAAGGAGGTCAGAGGGAACCTTTTCTTCCTGAGGTTGCAGTTGGTGCCTTCATTTTGGGGAATTGTTTTCTGAGCCCCAACGTCGGCCTTGTTCTAAGCCCTAAGAATTCAGGAGCAACAAACAAACAAACAAAAAACCCACTGCAGAGCTCATGTTGCCTTTTATAGATAGGGAGACAACTGAGGGGGGTGAATATCAAAGATAAAATCAGGAGTTTGGTTTTCACATACTGCTTTGAGAGGACCCTTCGCCACGGAGCCTGAAAGGTCCAATCAGCCCTTGTGTGCACAGAGCAGAGATTCAGGACAGAGTGCACACACATCAGCACAATCCAAGTATCTACACAATCACACAGCATGAGGCTATTCCCTGGCAAAATCTCTCCGGGGACACCTTTTGTGCTTTCAACGTTGAGTACTAACTTTCACTCTTACGGACCTTTTCTCGCAGGACACCTGCGTTCTTTTATCCATATACAGCAATATATTTTTAACGGTGGCATTACACACGTAAAAATTTACCATTTCAGCCATGTCAAAGTGTGCAGGTCAGTGTCATTTGGCACAGTCCACAGTGCTGTGCTACCATCATCACTGTCTGGTTCCACGACATTTCCATCACCCCTAAAGGACACCCTGTACCAGCAAGGAGTCATGCGTGCCTCCTTGCCCTGGTCTCTTGTAACCAGTGATCTGCCTTCTAACTCTGCAAATTTACCTATCCTGGCCGTTGCATACAAATAAAATCAGATACTAGGTGGCCTTCTGTGCACGTAGGGTAACGTGTTCCAGGCTCATCTACGCTGTAGCGTGCATCAGAACTTCATCCGTTTAGGTGGCAATGTTATCTGGGTATAAACAGAGCAGAAAGAGGAACACTTGGGATATCTAACAATTCTAAAAGGAACCTGAGTCCTCCGGCAAGTCACACAACAGAAATGAGCGCAGGCACTACTTCGCAATAATGCCCTTCCATGAGGTTGCAGCCACAGCTTCTTAATTTGTCTCCATACTCCACTGGATTCGTGCACCTGTCATCTTGCTTGTGATTTATTAAACGGCTGAGGAGATCGTCTCCATTAACTGAGCAGTTGTACGGTTCTATTTGGTTTGTCACAGGTTCCCGGAGAGTTTTTTTTTTTTTTTTGGTCTGTTTGTTTTTATTTTTCTCTTATTTAACAATTTAGCACTGCCACGCATAGCAGGCTCAACGGCTACTGCTATAAGCGGAAAAGACAGAGCTTCCATCTCTCCTGGGATCAGCATTTTAATCCGCAAGGCCCTCCGTGGAGAGCTGACGGTGCCTTTCCTCAGCTCAGGGCGGCCGTGAGCGAACAACTCTCCTAGGAAAACTGCCAACGCCGGAAGGTCATCTTTGGCATGTTTAAGAAATACTGTGGGAACTCCTCTTTAATTAGCTGCTGAAACCCTTCAATCAAGATGCCACGGGTGGTTGCATTTCTCCTACTTTATAAAGGGAAGAGGTCCACTTAAGATGCTAAAACACTACGCATCTCAAATGTCACAGAAGCTCCTCAGTGGACATTTTTGAACAGTTAACATAAGTCATCTAGTTTCCCCGTATCAAACACACCCCATCTCTGTGATTCGGCTACATCGTACTTTTATTCTCTTTTTCTGAATGCTAAATGAACGATTCGAATCAATATAATTTTATGAGGCAATGATAATTTAGGGGAAGCATTCACTTTTAAAATCCCACACTTAGAAATCATGTCCTTGATTTGTGACAATTGCTTAAAAATATAAATGCTCTTATGAGTAAAATATCGACGAAATACTGGCTTCTTGGTTTTTTTTTTTTTTCTCTTTGCAAAAATGTGGCAATATGTGTAATTGAAACCATAACAGTTTAAAGCTGTAAAAGTGTCCTAAAGATTATTTTACTCAGTTGTTTTATTTTTAATGAAGAATAAGCTAATCTGTGCTGATGTTCAGAAATGTGTCCAAGATCGCCTGCTAAGCAGTGTCTCATTGTCGTTGAAGACGGGATCTTCGATTTAGAACTTTCATTCTCCGTGACTAATATATGCAGAAGGGCGGGGGGGAAAACTGGAGGACGGGTTGGATATGGGGAGAATCTCCTTTTCTTTCTGTTGGAGACTGGAGGAACCGTGGAGGGAGGGCAGATCTGTGCACACAGTCCAGAATCAGTGTTTCCGTCATCACGAGAACTTCTGTCACATTTGTGTTTCTCAGTTACCCTCCGGTGGTGACTTTAATATGGAAACATTTACACCCGGTATTACGCACCGGTTGTTCTCTTCTGTTCAAAATAAATTTCACCGGGAAATGTACACACACAACAAATGTAACCCTCGATGACCTATCACATGAGAGAACACCATTTGAATGTCCATCAGTGACAAGAAACGACACACAAACAGCACACTCAAGGGTTATTACCTTACCCCCTCTTAAACACAAACTCTCCCATTCCCTCCAAAAATAACACTGTTCTGAGGGACATAGTCACTGCTAGCCACGGTGGTAGATCTTCGAGCCAGGGCTAGTTTTAAGGTACTAAAAACAAACCTGCCATGGATATATTGTGTGCAGCTCTTGGTATACATGCAAGCACTGCAGTTTTGCTTATACGCCGGAATGGAAATTCTGCATCACACAAATATCAGAGAACACCCGGTTGTTTTTCCAAGTTGGACACCAACGAGCCTTCCGCCATCAGCCCAACTAAGTTCCCTTTTCCACGTCCTCGACGGCACCCGGTGTCGCCCGACTCTCCCTCCCTAGCCACTGTGGAGGGTATGTTGCTGTTTCTCAATAATTCGCATTCTCGTCTTTGTTGTGAACCAGAGAACCTTTTCTTATGTGCATTAGGTGTTCCAGTGTTCCCTTTTATGAAGTTCCTGGCTATTTTGCGTTCTTCTCTGTCAGCGTGCTTTGTCTCCTCTTGATTTGAAGGTGGTCTTGTGTGTATTAAATGTCTCATTGCATGGCCGCGTTTCCCTCTCTCTGTGGTCACATCTGGGGAAGAGGAGGTCTGGAATGTGATGGCTTTAAATGTATGAATGCTTTTCTAATGTTTAGCTCTCTTGTGTCCCACCTGCTTTACCCCGAGTTTATAAAAGTATATCATAAAGCCAGGTAGGGTAGTGCACGTCTGTAGTTCCTGCTGCTCAGGAGGCTGAAGGTGAGAGGATCACCGGAGCCCGGGAGTTCCAGTGCAGGCTGGACAACACAGCAAGACCCCACCACCACAACAATTCACATTTAAACTTTTACTTTCTATAATCACACTATCTATCTATTTTTCATATATCTATCACTGATCAATCTATCCCATCCATCATCTATCATTTAATTATAGCATCATGTATACACACATATATTCCTCTATTCCATCTGTCTATATATCTGTCTACTGTCTTCATCATCTACCTCATACATGTCTATATGCATCTCTCTTAACAATCACTGAACCATATACGTAACACGTAATGTTTTTAAAGCATATAGAATTAGGGTACATAACATTTAATGAATAAAGCATAGCATGCGGCATACAGCACGGTATATATGTTAAACCTAGACTACATGTGGGCCACTTACACATTTTCTTTCTGGTAACTTTTGATAATCAGATTTTTTCAAAAATTTGATGCAGTCTAAATTGCTAGACCTTTTCTTACATGCTTACTGTTTTCTGTTCCCTACAGACATTTGCCTTTTCCCAGTGCATAAAAATATTCTCCTGTGCTTTGTCATTTATGTTCAGATAGAAAACCCACATCAAATCAGTTTTTTTAAAAATTTTTGTTTGAACCGCGAGGCAGGGGTTAAGGTCCGTTACGTCCATGTGGAGAACGAGTTATCCCAGCACCATATGTGGGGATCATGTCCCCCATCTCCAGTGGGTCGCTTTAGCGTCTTAGACAGCATCCAAATGGATGCTTTCGGATTAAATTCACATTTCAGTCAATGATCTTTGAGGAAGCAGGTTGCACTTCATGCTGTGGGTGGTGCTTATCCAATCAGCTGATGGCATGAATCAAACAAAAAACTGGTATGCCTAAGTGTGAAAAACTTCTCCTGCGAATTGCCTTCCAATTTTGTCTTTACTCTCACAGGTCTTCTGCACCCTCAGCTGCCTGCCTTCAGATGTCAGAGATAACATCGTCTCACCTGGGTGTCTGCCTGCTGGTCTATTCTGCCGGCTTTGCACCTGCCAGCCCCTGAGACCCTGCCACCCAATTCTTCATAATAAACCTCTTTCATACGTACACACACTCTACTGATTCTGTTTGTCTGGACTGCTCTGGCAAATACATGTGGGAAGGAATAAATGTCTGCCCATCAGTAATTTAACTGACCACAATGACCACACGTAACAGCCCATCGGTTACTTAGTAAAATGCTCAGCCTGGTGAATCGTTAACATTTTCCCATGTTTCCTTCTTCTATTACTTTTTTAATCTGAAGAAAAGAATGTTTAAAACACGATGTTTAAATTCAACTTTGTTTTTACCAATCTTCTTACCACATTTCTTTGCATTTGCTAATGTGAACTCTTCCAATTTGATTACACGTGTATTTTATTATTATTATTATTTCAGAATATTACGGGGGTGCACATGTTTAGGTTACATACAGTGCCTCTGCCTCACCTGAATCAGAGCTACAAGCATGTAAGCATGTCCACCCCCCAGACGGTGTGCTCTGCATCTGTTAGACATGTATGTTTTCTGAACAAGCCCCTACCTGTTCCCATTCACCACACCTACAGTGTACCTGAATTTGGTTACTGTCTTAGCAGTTGACGAGCTGGACCACACCAAAAGTCATGCGCTACTATTATTACATATGTCGATATTCTACTTGACATCAACATGTCAATTAAGTGATCCTGAAACAAATATTTTTATAGACTATTTTCTATCATCACCGTAGGGAAACTTCTGAGTGAGTAGGGCATCCCACAGGGAAAAGTCCTCTTTTACTGTAGCAGTGGCATGAATTATTAAACATGCCAACAGCAGGGTATAGATAAAATTGTATCTAGTGGCTTGAAATATTCCATCAATTACGGAATGAGCCACATTGAGCAGGTGAAGTGCTGAAGTATCTTATTGCTGCAGGTGAGCGATATTGATTATGCATCCTCTTGAGTTCTATGGAAGCAAGGAGTGTACCATAATATTCAGTATCCGTCAACATGATTTTTCATGTGGGCATGAAAAGCCAAACTCAAACTAGTGAAGAGAAAAAAAAAAAAAAACGGGGGCAAACATTGACTTAGGGTATGCTAGAAATTCTAAGAATCATGCCGGGTGTCCAATAAAACAGGCAAGAAATCTTTAAAACTAGTATCCTGCTTTTATTTGTATCAGCTTCAGCAGCAGTCAGGTTGTTTTGGGGGGTGGGGAATCAGGACAGGTTGTTCAGCAGGGGCTGTAGATGACGCAAACCCAGGGGAAATAGATTCTCTTTCCCAAGTGTCTTCGCAAAATTCTTGGGATTCACGCTCTTGGGTCGACTTGGATCACCTCTGTCTCTGAACCTGTTTCTGATTAAATGGTATGTGGTGCTTCCGTCGAACCAGACCCGGGTTATGAGCGGGGTTAGGGGTTCTCAAGGAAAGCCAGCTCTACTCAAAGCCCTAACCTGGAGCGAAAATAACGCAGGTATGTATGTAACAAAATAAGTCCGAACACTAACTATCTTTGAAGTATTCTTGGGTGAAATTACATGTGACATATAAAATATGCATGAAAACACCTGAACATAATCCACTTTCGGATCATAAAATACTATTTTACATTAAAACAAAGTGGACTATGTCACAAAGTGAAAATAAACAGCATTTGCTTGTGTTACAAACACGCAAAATTCTAACAACGGGCATACATGTATTTAGCATCTCAGAGAGTGCATTCATTTGATATAGTTAACAAACGTGTCGGATTTCTGGGAGACAGCTGCTTGCAGCAAACAACTAAGTCACGGTCTGGGCATAATTAAGAGACACTTCAGCAAGTTTATCAACACAGGATTGGACAGATCCATCTGAGTTGATGAATTGCTTGTCATTATATTGCTGTCTTCCCTTTAGCAGAATGAGTAAAGGTTACGTAGAACTGTAGCTTTCTTTGGCAATTCTCCCCTTGCCACGAGGAAGGGGGTTAATTATTCTATGTCACGCATTTTCTCTATGTGAGAAAGTTTATTCTACACAGAGATATGGTCTAGTTTTATCCTTCCAAGGAGGGGAAGGCAGATTACTTTCCTTTGTTAAGCCCAGATTCTCATGATGAGAACAAGATTTCCTACCAGGATATCAGGACACACAGGAAATTAAATCGAGTATTTTGTCATTTTCTCTCTTTAGACACTTTAGAATTTAGCATTTAAATTTAGATTATGAAATTTTTAAGTTCACTGATAATTTCTTCTCTGTCAACTTTCTCTAAGCTTCTTATTAAATGATCAGTCTTTCTCCCCTTCTTAAACTCTGATTTAAAATGTTTTATCACAAAACTAGTCCAGTTGGCAACATAACATATTTCTCTTGAGCCACGGTCCTCAACCTCCCCACTGTTGTTGACCTTTGGACCAGGTAACTCTTTGCGGTGGAGGCTGTCTTTCCGCATTGTAGGTTTACCCAGTGCCTCTACCCACTAACAGCACTTTCAATCAAATTGTGGGCACACAAAATATCTGTATGCTTTGCCAAATGTCCCTGGGGGTGTCAAATCACCCCCACTTGAAGCTCACTTATCTAAACACAAGGACAGAGAGTAGATGGAATCATTTCTTGCTAATTCTACCTCCAAATTCCATCCAGGATTCATTCCACTAACCCCGTCTAGGTCATAGGTCTGCAGCCTGAAGCCTGTGAACCTGATCCAGCCAGCTGCTGGGTTTTGCAAACAGTTCTAATGGCATTCGTCCACGAGTATTTACTTACGTGTCCTGCATTAGTCTGTTGTTGACCTCACTCTAAAACTGTACAGTTGAATTTTTTTCCCCAGACATCATACAGCCTGCAAAAACCTAAAATATTTATACTAGTTGACTATTTCCCTGAATAACAAACAAACAAACAAACATATTACTGACTTCTGGTTTAGGTTATCCCATATGACATTAACACAACTGCTCTTGTGGTGGAGTAACTGGTTTAACCGAACAAGTCGAGGCAGAAATATAAAACTCTTCTGTGCTTCTCAACTCCCTGTATGTCTCCAGGGGGGTTTCTGTTGAATTACCCTTGTTATGCCTCTTAAAGATGTCTCAGAAGCTCCCATAAGCTTCCAGACACGTTTGAGTATAAAAAATTCAGACTCGGTCTCTTCAGTGTTTGCTCACTTTCTTCTCACCTGTCAGCCCCCTCCTCCAGGACTTAGCTGGCATCATTTCACATACCTGGGGGGCTTCCTTTTGCCCCTCTTTCTCTCTCTTTTGAATCTTCATTGAGATATCGTTGTCTGTAGTCCTCCAAGGGTTAACATCCACTGGCTACAGAGGAAGCTGTGTGCCTAAGCTCTGCTCTCGCAAGAAGTGTGGATAACTCCTCTAGGGTCCCTGCAGGGGAGTCTGGACTGGCCGGCTCCCCGACATTGCAAATGCAATGCAGCTCAGGCTCTCCTGAGCTCTTTGCTGTTGCCTTAGTGATGCGCCATCTAGCCTCTTAGCATCAGGGTCATTTTTTCTAGAGGCCACCCCTTACCATGTGAGTGCCAACAAGAAGGCTCAAGCTACGTTCCTTGAGGACTCTTATTCTTTCTAGGTGCTGTTTTCTTATATTATTGGGCAGATAAGAAAGTGATGGTGGCTCTATTCTCTGTCAAGTAATATGGGAGAATGCCAGTACCTTGTGCCTCTTGTTTTACGTAGCAGCTGATGCCTTCTCATAGCAGAGAATTCATCGTATGATGGAAATAGCGCTACAAAGTCCTTGGGCGTCTGTCGGAAAGTCAAGGACAAGTTACAGATAAGATGAGTCACATGGCGTTTTAATCCAGCGACTAAAAGTGGGGTAAATTTGACCTAGACAAAGGACATCATCAAACTTCTGGTGTTATTGTTTCCATTTTATTTAATCACAAGGGAAGAGTGACACAGAAGTTCAGGGGTAAAATGAGGACCACAGAGGTGTTTGATGCAAATGACTGCATGAGAAAAAAGAAAATCGCAGTAGATGACCTCAAAATAACCACATCCGAATATCGTGCTGCAGTTGAGCTGACGCAACTTTGAGATGAATCATTTCATGATTAATCACACCTCTCCAGCCAGTTTCCATTTCCCATGCGCATTCATGCAAATTTACTTCAGAGCATATACCCCAACTCTGTGCATTTGCGAAGCCTCTTCCCACTCCCTGCAACTGTACACTCTTTTCACTCTGTCACCCAAAGGAATATCATAAGTAAGTCAAGAAGCTGCTTAGCCACTACTCTTCAGGGAACATCTCCTAGTTTTCCCAAGTTAGGTAAGATCTCAGATTCCCTTACAGCACAGTTCTCTCCCTCTGCTTACAGTCCACACCTGTGTGTCTTGAGTGTTTTGTCTGCCGCCTGTCCATGACGAGAGCTACAGCAATATCAGGTCTACCTTTACCTAACACTGAAGCATGAAAAGCCCCTCTCAGTGTCTGGTTGAAAGAAAAAAAAATACATACTTCTGGAATGATTAAATCGATGAATACATGAACATTGCCTTACCTTATTACCTCGAATATCTGTTGTTTTTTTTTTTCCTTACTCTAGAATCCAAAGACCTCTGCTACAAAACAGCGAGTGCTTCATAAAATCTAAACAACGAGTGAATGAGTTCACGCTCACCGTAAATTGTTTTTCCCAAGAACCTCTGAGGCACCATGTGACCTATTACAAAGCTGGGTTTGAAGAGATTATTCAAAACTGACTTAATTCATAGAAATGAATAATGTAAATACAGGTTACGACTGAAAAAGGTTTCCACATCAATACCTGAGAGGGAAGCCAGCTATGAAGCAAACCCAATGCAAGCTGCAAGAGCATGGGTCTAACGGACGCAAGCTTGAATGTATTCCAGGTTGTATGTCTTCATAATGATATACGTTATTTGTCCCTTCACCACAAACAGCAGCACAGTATCAATCAGTATATGTTGAACTGACACTTCCTCTAGACCAGGCACAGTATTGGAACTAAGCACAGAGAATTAGGAAAAAAAAAAAAA
>CAUYRT010010979.1:0-14595 GCA_963574885.1 Lepilemur ruficaudatus | reverse complement strand
TGGGACTACAGGCATGCGCCACCATGCCCGGCTAATTTTTTCTATATATTTTTAGTTGCCCAATTAATTTCTTTCTATTTATAGTAGAGACAAGGTCTCGCTCTTGCTCAGGCTGGTTTCGAACTCCTGACCTTGAGCAATCCACCCGCCTCAGCCTCCCAGAGTGCTAGGATTACAGGCGTGGGCCACTGCGCCCGGCCTTACAAACTGAAATCTTTGAGCTGAAATACAGAATAACTGAACTAAAAAATTAATAGAATGGATTCAAAGGTAGACTAGAGTAAGCAGAAGGACCCGCAAACTCAAAGACATTTAAAATTATCCAGTCAGAGTAGCAAAAAGAAAAATGAATGAGAAAGAGTGAAGAAATCTTAAGGGACTTGTGAGAAATCATCAAGCAGACCAATATATGCATCATGAAAGGGTTCAAAAGGAGAAAAAGAGAAAAAGAACCAGAAATCTCACTCAAAGAAATAATGGCTAAAAACTTCCAAAATTAGGGGAAGAAAAATCGATGTCCAGATGCAGAAAGCCCAAAGGATTCCAAATAAGATGAACCCAAAGAAAAGTACACCAAGACACATTAAAATCAAATTGTCAAAAGTCAAAGAGAATTCTGAAAGCAGAAAGAGTAAAGAGAGGCATCAAAAAGGAACTTCCAGAAGACTACCAGGTGATTTTTAGCAGGAACCCTGTAGGCCAGACCTTAGAAAGATGATATATTCAAAGTGCCGAAATAAAACAGAAAACAACACTAATGACAATGAATATTATACTTCGCAAATCTGTCAAAATTTAAAGAGAGATAAAGACTGTCCCGAGAAAACAAAAGCTGAAGAAATGTATTGCCACTATACATGTCTTAGAAGAGATGATAAAGGGAGTTAAGTTGAAATGAAAGGATGCTAAATTGTAACATGATAGCATATGAAAGTATAAAACTCATTGGTAAAGGCGAATAATCCTGTATACTGAAAAGTATAAAACATCGATGAAAGAAATTAAAGAAGACACAAAAAATGGAAAGACATTCCACATATGGATTGCCAGGCATAATAGTTTAAAAAATGTCTATAGTAACCAAAGCAATCTACAGATTCAACGCAATCTCCATCAAAATTCCAATGGTTGTTTTCACATAAATAGTAAAAAAAAAAATTCTTAAAATTCATATTGAACCCCAAGGACCCCAAATAGATAAAACAATCTTGAGAGAGTATAACAAAGTTGGAGGCATCACACTCCTGGATTCCAAAATATAGTTCAAAGCTGCAGTAATTAAAACAGTATGGTACTGGCATAAAGACAGACATATAGATCAACAGAATAGAGAGCCCAGAAATAAACTTACACACTACTGGTCAACTGATCTTTGACAAGGGTGCAAAATGAGGAAAGGATAGTCTCTTCAACAAATAGTATTAGGAAAACTGGCTATCCAAATGTGAAAAAAATGAATTTGGACCCTTATCTTACACCATATAAAAATCAACTGAAAATGGATTAAGGACTTAAAGGTATGACTTTGTACTGTAAAACTCACCAAAGAAAACATGGGAAATACATTTTATGACATTAATTGTGGCAATGATTTCACAAATACAACACCAAAAGCATGGGCAACAAATAGGATTACATGTAACTAAAAATCTGCGTAGCAAAGGAAGTGAGAAACAGAGTGAAAAGGCAACCTATGAAATGGGAGAAATAGTTGCAAAATACATCTCATGAGATAAATTTTTAAAATATAGGAGGAACACCTACAACTCAAAGCAAAAAAGAAAACTTAATAATCCTATTTCAAGATTGACTGAGGACTTGAATAGACATTTCTCCAAAGAAGACACACAAATGGCCAGCAGGTATATGAAAAGATAGATGCTCAACATCACTAATTATCAGGGAAATGCAAATCAAAACCACAATATAAATTATCACCCACACCTGTTAAAATGGTTATCAAAAAAATAGGTAAATAAATAACAAATGTTGGCAAGGATTAGAAGAATGGAACTCCCATGTATTGTTGGTAGCAATGTAAAATGGTACAGCTAGTATGGAAAAGAATATAGAGGCTCCTTAAAAAATCAAAAATTGAACTACCATATGATCCAGCAATTCTGAGTATTCTTTCAAAAGAAGTGAAATTAAGATCTCCAAAAAAATGTATGTATTTCCATTTTCATTGTGATGATATTCACACTAGTCAAGGTATGGAGACAACCTTAATGTCCATTGACAGATGAATGGAAAAAGATACATAAATATAATGGAATATTCTTCAGACTTATAAGAGAGGGAAATCCTGCCATATGTGACAACATGAATGAACCTGGAGGAAATAAGTGAAATAAACTAGACACATAGGGACAAATATTGCATGATTCCACTTATATGCGGTATTTAAAATGGTCAAATTCATAGAAACTGAAAATAAATAATGGTTGCCAGAGTATAGGTTGATATACGGAAATGGGGAGTTGCTAATCAATGGGCACAAAGTTTCAGAGATGCAAGATGAGATAGTTTTATGGATATGTTGTGAAATATTGTGCCTATATTTAACAATGTGGTATTGTACACTTAAAAAATCGTTAGGAGAGCAGATCTCATGTTAAGTGTTCTTACTACTGTAAGTAAATAAATAAGAGTGAGGAATATTTCCTTAACTGCCTTACAATGCAAGTCTCCTCTCTCTGGGGCAATACTTCATTTTGGCAGTCAGTTAAGAAGAGTATCAGTTTCTTTCCTTTATCAATGAGTTCAGAATACATGCTTCATGCCTGTCTGGAATAAGAAAGCAGCTGAAAACTGAGAGAATCATCATCCACAATCTCAACTATAAGAACACAGTTGCAGAATTTGGGAATTACTCCTATTACAGGTTAAATTGAAATCATGGCTCAGGATTCCATCTTCCACACTTCTGGATGGGGGGAAGGGAAGGAAGAAGGGACAGGAAACATTTCAATCTACTTATTCTTTTGGTTACATTAGATTAGATTAGAGCAATAATTCAAAGACCTGTTTTATAACTAGATAGTTTAGACAAGTTTATGTAGTATACCTGATAGTTGATTTCTAATTTGCATACATCAATTGCCAAAGTGTTCTATTAATATATTCTGCTGCACACTTACACAGTTCATTCATTTTTTTTTCAACAAGTAATGATTAAATGCACTATATCCCAGCAATTCAATCAAGTCTGAGGTTACAAAAACATGTCAGATGTTGTGCTTGCCCACAGGGAATATTCTAATAAGGGGTATAGGCCTGTGAGTAATGATTATAGTGTCATATATACTATGATTAGAGTATGATATGGGTGGTATTGAATTACAGAGAAGGAATAAGTAAATAAGATGAGGGATTTAAGGAAATTTTCTTGAAGAGGTGAACCATTAATATTTCAGTTATACATAATAAATGAAGAGAACAATGAGAAAGGTATAATACAAAAGTTCACAAAGTCAATGAGTAATTATAGGGACTAATGACCAATGGTTGAAAAAAGGACTGCTGTTTTATATATCACTAAGTCATGAAGTAACTATATTTTATTTTATATAGATTTACTAAATCTTGAGAATTAAAGAATGATCTTTTTGTTTTTATGGCAGACTGCTAATTGTCTATGAATATACATTCTCTTTTTCTTCAGTAAGGAAACCACAATTTTTAATTAAGCACAAGGCCTATAATACAGCTTGCAGCTTAGACTGGACCTATGATCAAGTTCCAGTCCATAGGATTTAAACAGGAGTAATATTCTTACAAAACAGCAATTTATCCTTCTCCAAGCAAAAATATGGACATTTTGGACAGAGCTGGAGCAGTCTTCTCTGACAATGCAGTGAAAACTCCAAGCTAAAGATGGCAGACAAAAACAGAGTATCTCAGGTTTCTGACTTTATAGAACCTCACTCCACCCATAAATTAGCTATCTCTGGCTTTATTATTTTTTAACGAGAGAGAAATAAACATGTATGTTGGAATTTTCTATTACTCAGAGCCAAACAATCAAAATGAATATGGTTTTATTCTTATAGCCCTCATTTTAAAACATTTTTTGTAAATAAATAATAAAAAATTAATTTGAAAAATAATTAACATTTATAGACCACCTCCGATTTTCTCTTTACCAGGATATATGCATCTCATCTGAGTCTCTCAGTATCCTAGTAGGCACTATTATTACTTCATTCAATATATAGGGGAGAAGGTTCAAGATCATAGAGTTAGTAAAGAGATGAGTCAGGGTTTGAACCAGGCAATTTAAATCAAGTCTGGCTTTTCCTGTTTAGGATATTCTGCCTTCCTAACTAGGTACAAACTTACAAAAATTAAAAAAAACCCACACATTATTTTTTACTATAAATCATGAAAGCTAAATCACAGAATTTAATAAGTTCACTGAGTTTTCAAGATACATGTTGGCCACTAAGCATGCTAAAGGTAATATATTTCAAAAAACTATGCTATCAGAAAGTAATATATTTTAAATATATGTTATAATCATGTTTGAGATAAATAAAAATACAAAGAGACAAAATCTATTGGCACTTATAAACACAGACATAAACTTGTTAAAATATGAATTAAATGCTTTTTTAAATTGCTTCTTAAATAGCCAGATATTCAATTTCATATAACTCTACCATTCTTGCATTTTTTTCAGCTGATATATGACTTCTCTTATTATTAAGTCAGCAGACAATGGGAGCAAGAATGTTTTCTTGAAAAAATATAGGTAGTCATATAATTTCCATGCTGGACTGGACTTTAGAAAAAACCCAATCCAATATCTTTAGTTTATCAATAAAGAACCTATTGCTCACAGAATTAAGATAACTATACATTACAGCAAGTTAATTGCAGTTTGAACGGGAGTTAGATTTAGTTCTTCTAATTAAAAACCTAGTAATAGTTTTACTACATCTCATCTCTCATACATGAAGAGAATCTTTTACTTCCACTTTTAATAATTTCAGAATATTATGGGGGTATAAATGTTTTGGTTGCATGAATTGCTTTCGTACAGTTTGAGTCAAAGTTATAAGTGTGTCCATCACCCAGATAATGTGCATTGTACCCGTTAGGTGTGAATTTACCCATCTGATGGAATAGTAAACAACGTGCTTAAGTAGGGCTAAGTATCACTGTACAGATTAAAGATTCTAAGGTGTCTATTCCTTGATGCACTTTAAAAATAATAATATTTTATTGTACTCAATGTATGTATCAGCCAGGCAAAGTTTCCTAATCTGGAAGTGGTCATAACACATTTTCACAGGTATTTCACACAAACTTATTCTGTAGGTATGCTGATGGCTTTGAAGCTGTCTGAAAGTTACAAATGAAATAGTTGTTCATGAGACTGTCAAAAACACCAAACACCACACAACTCACATTGTTAACTAAGAACAATTCAGCACGATTAGAAGTCTTTATCTAAAAAGAGTTTCACTATGAAGTAAACGTGGCAAATGAACTCTTCTTCTTCCTTTGCAAAGGTCACATTTAAGGTTCACTGGCAATGTAAGATGGGAAGGCCTGGCTTGTGCCCACCTGCTAAGAGTTCAACAGAGAGCTACAGTCTCATGTGCAGTCAATGCCTAGTCTTTAATGGGCAGCCCTGCATTCATCACCAGAAACTCTAACAAGATCATAAGCCATTTATTAATTTGGGTTAGTCTGGGTATCATGGAATTTCCCTAACTTAAAAACCACCACCCTCCTAAAATGTGAGAAAATTCTCAGGCAAAATAGATGCATGCATTGCTTTGGGAAATCAAGTTTACCAAGCAGGTTTTATTGTGCTTTTCTCAGCATGGTGCTTAGTATCTAAAGCCCCACCACATGTTGCAACAATAAAGTTATTGCTTATCGACCAGACCAAGTTGACAACCAACAAATGCTGCTATGAGTTATTTCAGGATGAATTACAATCCTCTCCTTGGTAACACATCAGTGTGTGTCTAATAAGCAGTGTTCAATAATGTTCAGGGTAGCAATCTCATGAAAAAAATATGCTCAGAAATAAAGACTATACAACAAAAAGAAACAAGAAAGAAATTCTATGTGTGGAGAGAAAGCCTCCAGAAACAACTAATTGTGAAAGTATACATTTTCCATAAGGAGAAAAATACTTTCTTTTTTGAAGACATGAATAATTCTAGATAACATCATGCTTTTTATTAAAACCTAACCTTACAAGTAACACTGGACTATTTTTAAGGATGGATGGGCATTCATCACCCTCCTCTTTGATGAAAGGTGTTGATACATTTTTGGTGGTAGCTTAGCTACATCGTTCTTTAACTCCTTCAGAAGTTTTAGATGAAGACCATTTGAACTTAGTGATTTATGGCCACTTAATTTCTCATATTTTTTCAATCAGGTCTTTGTTTTGATTTCTCTGACAGTTCTTCACCTTCCTTCTCTGTACAAAGTAACTCCAGGGTAGATACTTCTTCATCATTCTGGAGAGAAGACCAGGCACAAAGCACCCATTCAATTCCTTTGCATTCCTTGCAATCTCTTTGGAATGCTTCATTCCCAGCATCGTCTAATAAGCCAATTCAATCTCTAGTGGATTTTGAATTACTGATACACTTATCTCAAGGGGATTGTTTTGTTATGCATGGGGTGACTTTGATTTATTTCAAAAATCTTCCCTCAAGATCAGTATTGCAGAACTTGGACACTTCTCTTCCACCCTCTCCACACCCCAACATCTTACCTTCATCTTATGTTATTGACAGTGTTCCTAAATCTCTGATGGTGTGTGCTTAGGAAGGTTCTATGCTGTTTCTCTAGATTTAAATTACCTACTTCTTCCCTTTGGGACTTTTGTAACTAATCTTTTTGTGGTTTTTTTTTTCTTATAGTTTTCTTTTGAAAATCTGAATATCAAAATGTGTACCTTTGATATAATGTTCTCTATAAAAATGTCAAAATTGATTATGTCATGTTCCTGTTAACTTTTAATTTATCATCTTTTACTCTCAGATTAAGGAGTTAGAAGTGATAGAAGCTATACTAACATTCTTTAAGTACCTAAATGCCATGCTTATAAAAAAAATCTGTTTATTTACCCAACATCGATACAAACTTTATGACTTCCATTTTTAACAATGTACAAATCACATTCTGGGTTATGCCACCTCTTAAAATGTGCCACTTGTGTCAAACTAGCCAGAATAACAAGTTTCCCTGTCTACCAACCCTATCCCCAAAACTGCCACTGCTGTCCCATGCTCTTAATAGCATGCCTTTGCTATAATGCAAAGCTTATGTCCTATAGTTCAATATGATAAATCAATCACAATGAAACATAGGTTTCTCATTAACACATGCCAATCACTCCTTGGTAGTCTACCAACACTCATGTATAGTAACCATATTTTATCCTTCTTTATATAAATAAAACAGTGTGTCTCTCTCACTTTTCTAACCATTTCAATATAACGCCTAGTGTCAGACAAAGAAAACTGAGCAGTGGCGAACCTATTCTTACTCCTTCCAGACTGAATAAATCTAACTGAATAGTTTTGTGTTACCACCGATTCTCTTTTGCAAGAAACCATGGAAGAACCACTAAATTCCTAGTATAATGGAAAAATATACAAATCTTTCAGCAAAATCTTAAAGTGACTTTGTAAGAAAAAAAACACATACTTTGCTCTTACTAGGGAAATTTTTCTCTGAACTTGGATTTTAGAACACCTTATAATCATCTATTTCTCTTACATGGATAATTCAGATTGCCAGATCACTTGCAGACCTCATTATCAATATTTCCCAAGTGCCCACAGTTCACAGAAATCACACCTGGCTCTGTATCCATCTGGTAATATTTGCATCTAAATCCAGATTCAGAGTATCCTATCCTTGGAGGAAACTCAGCCCTTTTACAAAATAAATAGGGTTTACACAAATGTTATGATTCAATTGTGTCTTCTACAAATTCATAGGTTTATGTCCTAACTCCCAGCACCTCAGAATGTGGCCTTATTTGGAAATAGAATCATTACAGATGTAATTAGTTGAGGTCACACCGGAGGAGGGTAGAACCCAATATGACAGGTATCCATATAAAAAGGAGATATTTGGACAGACAGACATGCCCATAGGGACAACTCTATGTGAGCATTAGAGTTGCAATGCCACAAGTGAAGGAATGACTAGAAACTAGAAGAGAGGTTTGGAACACATCTCCCCTAGTGCCTTCATTGGAGATATAGCCCTGTTGACACCTTCATCTCAGACTTCTAGCCTCCTGAACTGTGAGCCTATCAGCCCTCAATTTGTGATATTTTGTTACGGTCTTTCCAGCAAATTAATACAACAAAACTCCATATAGTTTATCACTATCAAATAATAAATCAAGTAAATATAAGCAGTGGGACAATGAAAAAGTAATTTATAATATGATTTTCAAGGATTATTATTTTTAAATTGAAGTGTGAGATGTTCTGTGTTAGGTCACTATCAGCTTGCTCGTCAGGATCCCTATAGCATTTGCACATATTTAAGTGAATCATGCTCTATCATACCATTATGATCATTTGTCTTCAGGCCTGTCTCTCCCATTAATCTGAAATCAGAGCAGGCGAGGACCATGTGCAGCTTCATCAGAGAGCCCTATAATGGTACACAGCATGCAGTCCATGTTCATAAAATGTCTTTAAAGAATGATGAAACTAGATTGGCCACAATATTTTAGAATGTTAACCAAATTATTCTATCAAGCAACGTTTTCACTCAGAATACTTATTGGTTCCTAAATAAGACACATGAAACAGTTCAAGATTAAATTCTAATATCTTTTCTCAACATCATAACTAAAAAGGAGGTATATTGTCTTTTTTAAAAGGTCCTTAGAGGACTGAATATACTGATGATAATTCAGACTGAAAAGTAAGAGTGAAGAGACAGAAAACAGTCCCTGGCCCCTGAAATAGATTTCTATTTGTAGATTCTTATTTGTTGTCTGTTTCTCAGAACCTAGTATTAAGAGAGGTATAAAAATATTGCCACGTGTTAACCTCTATTATAGATCCAGATCATCCTGCCTTGCCAGGGCTGGAAGTACGCAAGCCGAAACACATCTTAATGTGAACCAGACTTGGTGGGGGCTTCACTACTATGTCCTGCCAGGTAGGATCAAGCCTTCCAGATACTCTGCAGCCTTTTGATGATCTGCCTATAAATTCTTCCAGTCTATGAGACTGCGCCCAGTGTTTCTCCTCCTCCTTCTCCCTCTGACCTCCGCTGTGTCTCATCTGCATTGTACAGTCTGACACAAGCTACCATGGTTTAGTCTCACTTTCATTTTGCTGCATCTGTTTCCCCGTATAACCCAGATCTCTGTGTTTCTAAGCACAGCCTGGTAATTGACTCCTGTTCCTGATAGATAATTCAGTTTTATTTTTCTGACTCTGGGTCTTAACCCACTAGCAACTATCCAAGACATAGTAGTTCACCAACAGTGTGGAAGCACAGATTCCTGATCTCTGTTCCCAGATGTTTGCGAAGAGACTCTGCATTTGTTCCTAGAAGATGTGTTCCTCAGATAACTCTGCTACTATTGGCAGATTCCTATCTATCAACCAAATGGGAAGAACTAAAACATTTGCAGAAAAAACATTTCTCAATCTCATTAATTTATAACATATTGGATATATTCAAACAATAGAGCTGAATACGTTTGCTTTGTTCAGAAACTATTTCTAGTAGATTCTTAGGGATTTTCAGCAATTTCCCATGAGATTTAAGTTATTTAGAAAACTTCGTAAATTTTCTTTCTACTGTCATTATTTCCATCATCTAAAATATTTCATATAAATACGATGGAGATTAAAATGTATTTGATATAACTACAAGGGAGATTGAAAATTGAAGGAATCCAGATTAAATGCAGTTTACAATTGTGTTTTGTTGGGCTGACAAAATGTTTTGAAAGTGTATTTATTGTCAGGATTTAAAGACAGTATATTTCAATCTCACCTCCTTCCACCTAAAACAAAAACAAAACTCCCAAATTTCTAGCTGATTTTGAAACAAACAAAAGATCTGGCAACATTATGTTGACATTTCCACGTGGCTGGAACTGAGCGTTGATATGGTATATTCAGTTTGCTACAGTCCTCACCACTCCTTTTTATTCCTACCAGGCTTATTTCACCCTTGAGTGAATTTTTGGCTCCTGTATGAATTTAAATAACCTGTATGGGGCCTGATATTTTGATGTTTCATGCAAATGATTTTATGCCCTATATTCTACATCCCGCTAAAAATATATTTTCAATGGCAGAGTTGGCTTACTGTCAGGTATAACTTCCACACAAACTGACTTGCTCAGTACAATTACATACATCCCAAGTTTTAGCCTTTCCTAAAGTGCAGAACTTTGACCTTGTGCATATAGGCTTTTTGTTTAATAAGGAAAGCCATCAATTACATTATGTTGTTTGGTACCAAAAATGCTTTGATCTTTTAAAAGGGTATTTATTACAAAGGAAAGCAGGGTGAGAATCCTCTGACAGACATGAGGCCATGAAGCTTTATATGAAAACCTCAAGCATCTGTGACTTACTGGCATGAAACCATTGGTGTAAAATGTTTCAGATCTAATCTATCTCACCTTTCTGGATTTGATTTCCAGCTTTTCCACTTACTAGTTATGTATTTGGGGACAAATCTCAAACTCAGTGGACCTCAATTCCTTAATTTGTCACATTATCGCTACAGTGTCAAGTATGATTTCTAAAAGATTCACTACATTCCTTAAAAAATTTCAGTAAGACTCCATGGGACATTAAAAAGTCTAATTCTAACTAGTACATTAGAAATTCATGACCACAACTCAAATATTTTACAGTAAAATATTTCTGAAGAATAATCGAAAATTGCTGAACTCATTGTTTCATGGATGGAATATTGAGTTATTTTGTAAAAACTTCCCATGTTTATCAGAATTTTTTAAACTTCAGTTGGAATTTCACCCTAGAATCTATTCCAACTACCTAAGGTTTTAAATGTATTAAATCACAATACAGCTCTCTGACATCTCCCCACTTTCTGTCTTATCTTGAAAATAGGCTGCCCCTCTCCCTTAGGTAATGGAAGTCTGAAAGTAGGAGTAGTCTCCATCAAGATGGGCAAAATGCCCTTCCTGTGGCTGACTGCACTGCACCATCCCAATATGATAAACTAGACATCTTGAAGTTAGTCTAGCATCCTCTCCCACCCAGATCATGCAGTCATGTAATTTGCACATTACTCATACTCATCTCCTGCCCAACCTGCTACAGTTTCCTAATGAGCTCTCTATCCAAGCCTTGTCCTCTTAAAACTCTGCCACAGTGTCTTCAAAGTGGTCTTTCCACAACGTGTGATTAATTCTTTCTTTTCCATAAATAAAACCCTTGTCCTCTTTTTCACAGCAGTGTGAAGGCAGTATATCATTGTGGTTAAATGCACAGCACGGGGAAGGTGGCAACCATGGTTTATATTGTTGCTCTACAACTGATAGCTATGTAGTCACAGGAAATAGCTAAGTATGTCTGAAAGGCAGCTATTTAAAATATTACCTTGGGGGAAAGTTAATATGATTTTTAGATGTTACCACAGAAGGCAAAACGAGGACCTACTGATGAATGTGTTAGGGATGTATATTTTCACTGCAATACACTGAAGAATCCTCACTGAAGCAATCTCAAAAGGGAATTTAATGTTTTATGACACACAATTTTCCATCCCTAAATGTATTGTAGTAGAGAAAATATGACCACAAGTTTTAAAAGGACATACAAGTATCAGATAGGAAAGAAGGGAGGTTGCATGAAGAAACAGAAAAGAAGAATGTATATTCAGTGATTTTTTGGGTAGAATGTCCATCTGGGGGATGGACACACTTGAAGCTCTGACTCTGGGGGGAAGGGGCAAAAGGCAACACAGGTAACCTAAATATTTGTACCCCCATAATATGCTGAAATAAAAAAAAAGATTTTCATCTTCAGAATCTAGCCCAATGCCTAAAATATAGCATGGTAATTCCTCAAGACATATCTGGTGAATGAATAAATGGGTAATACAAAAAGTAAGAAAAAAAAAAAAGAAAAGAAACAGAAAAGAATGTTTCCAATTTGAGATTTCGAGATTCTCTGGTTTGAGTTTAACTGAATTTGATTAAATTCTCATTCAAGTATATTTTATACTTGAATTTCAGGACTATTTTCATTTGTAGATGCAAATTTCAGTTTATTAAATGTTCAACTTCTTTATCAAACAGATAGATATATGCTATAAAATAAGTCTTTAATTTAATTTTTATTGAACTTGAACGTGTATTTAGGATGCATAACCCAATATTATGTTTAAATTTCAGTAACTTGAGAACATTTTAATACATTTTTCAGGAATCTATTTATACTCATATGCATGCACAACAGATTTTGTGATAATTCTGTTCAACTGTCTGTTGCTTTATTTTTCTCATTGTTCCCAAATACTGACAGAGTCAAAAAATTATATATTTCTTCTTTGAAATGATTAGATTATTTATCGAAGGAATTGCACTACTAATCTTAGAGTTTCTATAATGGTTCAAAAATTTTATTTTGGAATGTTTTTTTCAGAATCTATTTTAATCAACACCATTTTTGTCCTTGAGATTTTTTTATAGCAATGCCTTTGTTTCATTTAAGCCTGGATGTAAAGAGATAAATTGCTGCATGATCTAATGACTTTTTTTATGATGTGAATACCTGTTCATGGGATTAAGTTGGGACCACCAACCAATTTCCCATAAACCATCAAGCAACATCATGTGTTAACAATTGTCGGTCGCTTTTAATCTGGTTTGGATTCAAAATGGCAAAATAGAGGTGAAAGGTCTGATTTTAAAAAAAAAAAAAAACCTCCCCTGGGCCAGCAACCTTTTAAATTTTCTGAATTTAAGTTAATTATATTATTTGAACTTAATGGAATTATCAACATGTTCATCTTAGTTGCACAAAAACTCTTCCCCGTTCAGATTACAATCAAACTTTTAATGCTTATCTTACTGTTTATAGAGTATTATGGAGGACCCAGTGTTCAGTTTAATTTACTACATTGTTTAATTAAGAAGTGAGACTACCTTTTAAGAGTTAATGAGGGTAACACTTTTATTTTTTTTAGGATAAACAAACAACCATTTTGTTATTTTTCTCTTGGGGATTATATATGAAATTTGCTCTAGTTAAATATTCCTCTCACTGCTGTAGGGCTACTTTTTGATCTAAATATTATTACATTTTTATTGTAGCAACTTATTTACAAAATGAAAGAAATATTTAATATTAAATAGTTGAATATATTGACTACTCTAACTTCTAACCCATATAATATAAAATGAACAGCTGTTTATTCTAAAACATAGATGAATAATCTTTTGAACTTAGGTTCTAGAAAGTGAGGATTAGTTTATGACTATATTACAGGTTTCATGTTATAATATATATTATTAATGTTTTCAAATTATTTTATCAAAACAGATGATTTTGTGAAAGCATAACAGTCCCAGCTTACCTTTATGAACGTATTCACTTGTTTTAGTTACATTTTTATTCTTGTGGGTTGCCTTCTTGTCATTTTAAAATTTATTTATTGAAGAATTAAAAATAGATAAATATCAATGGAATATGATATAAAAGTGATAAAGATGAATGATAACAAAGTATTTGCAACATTTCTCTCTTTTTCAGATAATACCAAATGTAGTAATTAATTAAAGAGATATGCATTTCAAAAAGAAGTAATAGGCTGTTGGATTTTTGACAATCTAATTAATAAACAAGAATGAAACATTAACACATGTGAAAAATATTTTTATTGGCAGTTAGACCCAAAATACATTGGTGAAAGTACTATTAAATTCATAATATTACTCAAAATAAGGATAGTCATAACTACCTCATCACTTAATAAAAATATTATAAATTGAAATAAACATTTCTACTTTAATAATAAAAAACAAATTAGAATTAACTATGATCAATTGTATCTACAAAAATCATATGGTGATATTTCTAGACTTTACAGCTTTTAAATATTTGCATTGTTTGTGTATTTTTTCTCTTCAGGAAATCCTTTAATATCCAATTCTGTATTTACAATTTGGTATTTTTTTTTTATGAAAGAGGATAAAATAGGTTGTTTACACTTCAGGTTCCATAAACTTTGGACAAAATAATATTTGTACAAAATAATATTGTTACTAACACATAGTATAATATTATTGAAAAAATATTTAAAATCCACTCAAATGGGCCGGGCGCGGTGGCTCACGCCTGTAATCCTAGCACTCTGGGAGGCCGAGGCGGGCGGATTGCTCAAGGTCAGGAGTTTGAGACCAGCCTAAGCAAGAGCGAGACCCCGTCTCTACTAATAATAGAAAGAAATTAATAGGCCAACTAAATATATATAGAAAAAATTAGCCGGGCATGGTGGCACATGCCTGTAGTCCCAGCTACTTGGGAGGCTGAGGCAGAAGGATCCCTTCAGCCCAGGAGTTTGAGGTTGCTGTGAGCTAGGCTAATGCCA
>CAUYRT010010977.1:0-32119 GCA_963574885.1 Lepilemur ruficaudatus | reverse complement strand
AAGGTCAGGAGTTCGAAACCAGCCTGAGCAAGAGTGAGACCCTGTCTCTACTAAAAATAGAAAGAAATTAATTGGACAACTAAAAATATATAGAAAAAATCAGTGGGCCATGGTGGCGCATGCCTGTAGTCCCAGCTACTCAGGAGGCTGAGGCAGAAGGATTGCTTGAGCCCAGGAGTTTGAGGTTGCTGTGAGCTAGGCTGACGCCACGGCACTCACTCTAGCCCCAGCAACAGAGTGAGACTCTGTCTCAAAAAAAAAAAAGAATATAGTAGATCTCTATGTATTAGCATGTGAAAAGTTCCAAGACATATTGTAAAATAAAAAAACCAAGTCACAAAATATAAGGTGTGTAAATTAATTATTATAGAAAAAGGAGTGAAAGGGTACATCTAAAACTAGGACAATGGCTCTTTTTAAGAAAAAGAATGGAAAATACAGAGAAACATTCAGTCTATCTGCTTCTGTTTTGTTTAAGATATTTACAAAGAGAAAGTATTAATATTTGTGTGTCACTTGTGTAATAGAAAAAAAGAAGGGAATGAATAAATTGCTACATAGCTCACCTTTTTTATTCACCGATAGCATGAGTTTTGTCTTCAACCTGTCGAATGATTCCTACAATTTTAAATTCTAAATTTCTTTTTAAAAATTAAAAATAAAAAATCTTTTAAGAGTTTAAAATTCTAAAAATGTTTCCTCTCTCCCTCCCAAGGCTATGCCCCAAGGTCACCTTTTCTTCCCCTAAACAATCCCCCTCACTTTAATCTTGCCTCTAGTTTTCATGATGCAGCTACCCTGAACACAAGATAACTCAGGACACAATCTAAACTTCCAGCAGTTGAAAATAATTAAAAAGATTAAGTAACAAACAGAAATTAACAGGGACTGAAAAAAAAGTTTTTCTCTTTACCCTTCTGAACACTGAGAGTTTTCAGTGCTGCCATAATTTTCTAGAAAGATCCTCTGATGACCCCTGAAAACAATCCAGGACCCCCCACCGCTGCTCTTGGATCCCAGTATAACCAATTCAGCTGTGCACTGAAGGGAAAGTTATAAATTGCTTAGAGGAGGAGGTTACAAAAGAGCGCGGCCAGCCTGGCTTTTGTTAGGGTAAATCTGGGCTCCTCAACCTGTTAAGATGCTTTGAAAGAGGTAACAAAATGATCTATAAAGGCGAACCAGTGGGTGTCATTTCTTTAGATAATCAAAAACCTTTTGATTGGGTAATACACAAAAGGCTGAGGAAGGTTAGTAACCTTGGGATAAAAGAAAAATTTCCTTCATCAATTAAAAAACAGTTATGGAAAAATGTGAACTAGAACTCCAATTTCCCAAATGGAGGAAGTTTAAAATGTTGGCATCCTTCAGCATTTATTACATTCAATGTGCAATTGAACGAGATCTCCTTTGAGAAATCAATTCTCTAAAATTAATTTGAAATATAATAAATAAAAACATGAAATGTAAAAAAAAGCCAAAGATTTATTTTATAATTACTAAAAGTAAGAATGAAGATTTTTATTGCTGTTGTACTAGAATGGAGTCTATGCTCTTTGGCCTGCTACCCTGAGGAGCATTCACCATCACGGATACAGTGCCACATTCTAACGCTCTTCTTCCTTTACTGACCAATCCTTAATTTTTTTACCTGAGTTTTATTTTAAATACTGTGGAGACTTTAATACTCAACCTGAGTTGTTTTTGCTGTTTTACTTAATTCGAAGTCGTTAAGAATTAGTCCTGTCTAAACAAAGTCAACACAAAAACAACAACACTAAACTTATTGATAATAACATCTGTACTTGTTTTTCTCCAGAAAAACTAAAAACTCTTTAAAGACACTTGCCATTTAATAATCATTAAATATAAATGATGTGCTGTTGTGCTATATGTGTCAGAAAAAGAATAATGAAGTCTGTATCATACCAATTTAATCCTGCAGTCTGTAGGAAACCTCCAAATGGAGGAAGCATCAACCACAGAGAGATTGTGTTTGCAATGGGAACTTAGAATTATTTGGCTGGGAAAGGAGAACAGAGCAGGAAGATGCCAATTGTACATAAAAACAAAGTTGACATAGTGACAGCCAAAGCAGCATGTCTGTCTCATCAGCCTGCTCCAAAATACAAAGGCAGTGCAATGGAGCCGCTTCTTAAAGGCCAAGGACCCCACCTGAAGGGGAATCATAACACACTCAATGCTTTGCATCCTTGTAGAGAAACCAAGACGGAAAAAACCAACTGTCCATCTCCAGGGTTGAATGATAAATAATCCAAAGGCGTGTCTGTGCAAAGCAGATCTGGTACAATAAAGCACCCAGGCAGTGAAGGATGCTACAGCAACCAGGGCAACGACTACAAGGGCTGGCACTTCTTTGCAGCATAGTAAGAGCTTGGAGAGGAATCCACCAATCTGAGCCTGGTCATAGTTCAGCAGCTGACTTTGCATGCACAGAGTTTCTCCTGCAGGGTCCTGCACAATTTCCTAACACTAATCCCAGCCCAACACTTGTCTGTGTCCCTATTTTCACCACTCCATGGTGAAAACTGAAAAATGTAGATATTAAGTGAGCTTCTTTTTTTAAAAAAAAAGTAAAGCTACATTTATTCAATTAACTTATTTTCAAATGCTCTTATTTTTATGAAATGATGCTTATAAGAGATAGTAGTAGAAGTAGTAGCAGCATTTGTTGTGATATTGCTAAAATAAAATATGGCTAATCTGAGTTTTTTCCATTAAAAATTATTAGTTGGTTAAATCTAAAAATCTGGAGACTTCTGCTTCAATGATTAAAAATTCTGGCTGAAATCAAGTAGACTTTATTTAGTTCTCACCACTGTCACTGTACTAGCTGCGTGACCTCCTCGAAGTCTCTGTTTCCTTACCTGTTAGATGGAAATAACAATAATGTCTACCTGACAGGTTGTCGTGAAGATTATTGAGACAATGTGGAAGATGCTTAGCACAGAGCATGGTATATGGTAATGCTCAAGAGTTAGTTTTAAAAAAAGAGCCAAAGGAAGGCCACTCATCATATCTGGCCCTCAGTTTGCTCACCTCTCAAATGAGGCATTTAGCCGCAGAGACTTCTATGTGCTCTCTCATTGTGCCATCCTATGTTTTACCCCATGGTTCTAGTCCTGCTCCTTCTAGGCAATTAAAATCCACAGCTGTTCACAGGTTCAAGTAAAACAAATTATGATCCGTCTGTGTAATGAACCACCATCCGGCCATGGAATGACATCCACGCATATTAGTCAGTGGGAAAAACCACTGATTAACAGCACGATCCAATTTTTGTAAAATAAAATACATACAAATGGTAATTTCTTTTTTTTTCAGGTTTATATATAACCTGCAATATAATTAACATACATTTTTTGTTGTTGTTTGTTTTTACTTCTTTTTTTCTTCTTTATTGAAGTGTACTTTACATAGCATGCCTTTACTCCATTTTAAGTGTACAATTAAACGATTTTTAGTGAATTTACCAAGATGTACAGTTAATCACATAAATCAGTTTTAGAGGATTTCCTTCCCCCTATTGAGACCCCAATTCCCTTCCCCAACTACTTTTCAAGCATGCCCCTCCCCTCCACAGTGCCCACCACATTGCTCAGACGTGGGTCTACCCCCCACCCCCTGAATCTCTAGTGAACACCAACAAATGGTAATTTCTAACTCATTCTCTAAAACCCTCCCCAATTACTCTAGGCCAGCACTGTCCAACAGAAAGACAACATGAGCCATATGTGGAATATTGAAGTTTCTAGTAGCCACATTAAAAGAAACATTATAACGACATTTGTTATAATGATATATTTTATTTAATACAATATAAACAAAATATTCTCATTTTCACATGTAATCCTTACAAAAATTATTAATGAGATAGTTTATGTTATTTTTCATATTAAGTATTTTAAATCTGGTATGTATCTTATAATTATAGTACATGTTAATATAAACCAGCTGTATTTCTTTTTATATTTTTTTATTTCAGAATATTATGGGGGTACAATGTTTAGTTTACATATATTGCCTTTGACCCACACAAGTCAGAGCTACAAGCGTGCCCATCCCCCAGACAGTGTGCAGCGCACCCATTAGATGTGAATACACCCATCCCTTCCTCCCCCCTCCCACCTGCCGGACACCCGATGAATGTTATTAATATATGTGCACGTAAGTGTTGATCAATTAATACCAATTTGATGGTGAGTACGTGTAGTGCTTGTTTTTCCATTCTTGTGATACTTCACCTAGTACAATGGGCTCCAGCTCTATCCAGGATAATACAAGAGGTACTAGATCAAATGCTCAATGGCCACATGTGGCTAATGGCTACTATATCAGTGCAACTTTAGGCATTTAGTACCCCTCCTCGCATCCATCGAATTAGAATTATCAGACTGAAAGGAGATTCCTTTTTATTTCTCCTATATGCCCATTACCTAAAATAGCTTCTGACATCTATTGGGTAACTCAATAAAGATTAATTTGAATGAATGCATTTAATTCAAATTATTAGAGGGTGGACTTTGCATTTTCAGCCCCATGTTAATCACAGAATAAAAGGCATTGCACTACTCCCTTAAAAAAAGCATAGCAACTTTGGAAAGTATCTCCCCCCAAAAATCACACTTAATTTGGCTAGGAGTAAAGTCAACCATACAGAAATATAAGAGACACTTATAAATTAACTAAAAAATATTGACAGAATTAAAGCCAATACAAAAATATATATTACAAACAAATGAATATTAAAAGATAGCTGGGCTGAGAGAAATGAATAATAAAACTTTACTAAATGGATATTATGTTCTAAATAATTTACAGACATCATTCATAATCTTTACTAAAACTCTATAAAGTAAGGTGGAAGGAGAATGACACAAAAGGAAAAAAAATTGAGAAATTGTTAAAGCAAACAAAAACCCTTTGCATTTAAATCCTATTTCTGCCAATTTCTAGCTCTGTGAGCTAAGGTGATTTTCTTAATCTTCTGAGCCTCAGTTTTCTCATCTGTAAAATGGGCATTAAAATCAAATTAGAATTGTTGATTGTTGTGAGGATACAATTAATTGACACATAACAAGTTCTCAATTAATGACAGCTAGTATTATTATAGTGAGGCTCAGTTAAAACAGGAATCATTGTCATCATCTTAGTTTATAGAAGGGGAAATAGGTTCAGAGGAATGAAACAGCCTCAATATCATGTAGCAACTAAACAGATGAGCCAGAATTCAAACCCAGATCTGTTGAACGTAGTGAGCCAATGCACTTTGCATTATTTGACGCCAAGGAAGGTCTCATGGCAGAAGTCACAGTGTTTGGATACAGGGAAGACATTTTGCAAGAATACCCACATGACAAAGAATGCAGAAGGAACACAATTACAAATCTCTCATAACTGGGTCAGATCAGACTAGGGAACTGGAAGAGCTAAAGTTAAGTTAGTACAGGGAGTTTGGCTTACGGAAGGCCTTAAGCCAGTTGGAGGAGTTGAGACTCAGTTACCACCTAAATCCAGTCATAAATCTACCTGAGAAACAGTTGACCAGTTTCTGTGCAATTATGAGGCTCTTCTTTTTTTTTAAACTTAATTCTTTAAGCTGATAGGGACATGCCTTTATTCAAGTAAAGGCTGAACATGTGCTTTTCTACACTCTTCAAATCCTACCCTAAATTTGTCTTAATCCTTTGAGTCTACAGGAGGAGTGGCGTTCACGTTCCCATATATTAAATGAGTTGTGAAAGAAAAACTAACCAGAATCTTATCTGTGGTTAAAACATTGCAACAACTCTACTCAAGTTAGACCCTTTAGCAGGCCCATTAAGCCAATACAGCTGTTCACCATTAGTTACCCTTTCTCCAGTGGCTCTTGGCCTGAACCACCTCATCAATGAGGCATGAGCTATTGCACCTAGCACGTGTATGTTTGAATCTAGTCATGTGAAGAATATTATTAAAAATATATTTTAAAAAAATGAACAAAGTGTATTATAGAATCTGCATATAAACATGTATGTGCCCATATATGGTAAACATACATGTGTTTAAGAAACACACGTAACCAGGGATTCTCTCCAATTGAAAATAGAACAAAAGATTATTTAGAAAAATAATTTCCCCTGATTATTTTGTTTTTCTAAAGACTATACTCTATTTTTTAAATGTGTATTCCTTGTCTCAAATTATTTACTCTGGCATATTCTATTTATTTTATGCACAAAATGAAACAAAATCTGCTAGCAAAAATTACCAGTGAAAGGATAGAGGATAAAGTTTCAGGGAACTTGTCATTAACTTTGAACAAAAAGCTATTCCCTCTGATAAGTTCATAGGCAATTATTTTCATTACTTTTCTAAAACAGAAAATATATATATTAATACTTACCAATTTGAAGGAAACTGTACAGAAGATTAAAATTGACACTTTGAAAATCTTTTAAAAGTTTACAGTCCTCTCAACAAGAAAACAAACCAGACATTACTGATAAACTGAACCATCCATTGAAAACAGAAAAGTATTGTAATTACTCAAGACATTTTCTCCTTCTCTGGCCTGTTAGAGTCCTGGTGGTTTCATTATGTGACACTTTTCAGCACTTTTAGCTGGTTTGTGGCACAACCCCCCCAAAGAAATATGAAGAGTAATTTTCAAAAGGAACTTTTATTTTTAATATGGATTGATTTTTTTAAAGGCAGCTCCAAGCAGCCCAGTATATCAAACAGGAACCATCACACCAATCCCAACACATCAAGGGGCAGTTTCAACACGTGAGGTTTGTTGTTTCTAGCAGGTATCCATGTAGCGAGAGAGGTCACCACTCAGCGAGGTGCTTTCTTTCTGGTGTATAAGAAAAGAAATCACCAGGAATAAGGGGGGAAATGGGCTTGGGAAACAGGAGGGGACCTTGTCAATCTCCAAGATGCTAGAAAATGATCGTGGAAGTCTTTTGTTAGGGAATCCTATAATGGTATTGCTGCTCATCTCTTGTGGACATGAACAGCAACGAGCCTAAGATGGTAAGGACGATAGAGGATTAGACAAATCGTGAAAAGGCCCTGGAACGGACATTACTGGTGTTTGGAATCATAAAGGCCAAAATTGTATCATTATTTACCTTCAACAGCAGTGTCCTTAAAAACAAGATTTCTTGGGGGAAAAAACTGAAGGCATATAGCAAATGTTTATTAGGAGTGTATGTGTGTAAATTATTTTACAAATGGGGAAAGAAAAAGGCACTTATAGAACTATTCTTATATATTCTTAAGGGTCATACACAGTGTTTTTAATTTATGCTACTTCTAAGAGAAAGCACATTAAGCTTGTTCCCAATCCCTTTTATTTTAAACATATGGATCCCTGAGAAGATTAGCATTGTGCTGGAAATAATTTTGATACATATCACAAAGCTGTAAAAGAGAACAACAGGAAGAGATGGATAAATTTATGAGGTTTCAAGATAGCTAGTACGATTATAAGACCACATGGCAAGGTCGCTGGCTTTACCCACTGGGCAAAATAACAGAATATTCCTGAATCTTGGATTCCAGGAAACTACACTGTAAAGAGCTAGTTTTGAAACACACAAGTCAGTGTAGGTGTGTGTTTTTGTCAATCTTCACATAGATACTATTGAATAGGAGAATCTTTTATCAATATTTTTATAGGTGTTAGAATCCAAGCTGTGTTGTTTAGAGGTAACTGTATTTTTGAGTAAGATCAAATAATATTTTATTAACTAATTAAATTCCTTTTCCCCTGATTATTTTCTCTAAAATGATTGGGGACAATTTAAAATTTATGATTTATCAGTAATCTGGACAATTTTTTCCTCAGATAATAATAGTAAATACAAAAGTATTAATGGTTGCAATAGTAATCATGAGTGTCTAATAATGTAGACAGTCACCTTTGATATGCCAGGCACTGTGCTCAAGCCAAGGGGTTCAGAGATAAACCAGTTGCTGCCCTCACAGATTCCATGCTAGTTACACTAGTTAGGGAGGTAAACAGGGACAAAAATGATAATGATACCATCAGGTAAGTATTCATAGAGTTAGTTGTAAATACTATGATGACCTGGAATTCTGTACATGCAGGAAATGCTATTAAGTGCTTATTGAAGGAACAGAGTAGCCTTCTGCCTGGCTAACCTGCAACATGCACACTGTTCTGTCGTTCTCATCCTCTCTTATTTGGATTTCACCTGTAACCTATTTGACCTGTGGCCCTAGCCGGATTCTTGGCCGGTTTCCCAGACCTAACCTATTCTAGTCAGTAATATCCTATTGCATCAAAGTGCAGTATCCAGAGTTACCTCACCTAAGAAGAGCCAAACCAAAGCTGTCCCTAGTAGTTAATTAAATGTTTCAGAAAGCACATTAACTTTTTCCATATATTAGGAAGTAGGGTAATCTTATTACCGGACAATTAGCAGAGCCCTGGGCTTTGATAAAGAGACAAACTTACTGTGTGTCTATAGGAAAGCCATTTTATGAAAACCTGCCCAAGATTTATATCACTACTGTGCTCATCTGGATTTGCAAGTCTCTCTATTTCTATGCATTTATTTTGCATTTAGAATAAGAAACCACATGTTGGACTCCTGAATCTTTGTTATAGCCTTATGGTCCAAACAACTAGTCTTCCTGCAGGTGAAATTAAAGTTCCCCATGAAAAGGGAACTTTTATTAAAATAGTTAAGTGCAAATACTAAAAATATAGGAACTGTTTCTAGAAAGGATACATAACATAGAGCAAGGTGTAAAGGAATAAAACATGGATTTTTAGAGCTGGAAAATCTCTTTTTTCTAGCTCAAGCTCTGAAACGATGGCCCACAGTGGCTAAGTGACCAAGGCCATACTGCCAACCCAGGGAAGAGCTGGGAACAGACTCCTAATCTATCAGAACCTTATTAGAGTTTGTTTTCTACTGAATACATTTCCCACGTAACTCTTGCTGATGACTCTTCACAATCCATTGAGGTTTCTTTTTACACTCAAGTAAGATAGGATGCTTGCTTAAATTCACTTTGAATTTCTTCACTCCAAGACTGTACACAGCTTTGGGACTTTTCAGGACATTCTAAGCCCTTGCAGATGAGGCCCAGGATAGTGACTCCTCACGAGACAGCCCTAATCTTCCTGCTTATAACTCCTTAAGAATCATCACTGTTTCCTACACACCCACTGCTCTTAGTCCTTGTTTCAATATAGTGGCAAAGTAAAAAAATAGAGATATGCATGATAATATTTGTTTATGCAACTGTAATTGTCTCAAGCAAACAGAGGAGGTTTTATTTCTTTTCCACCTGAATTAATTCACCCTCAACTCCTCTATGTTCTTACTTTTTGATGCTTTCAAATATAAATATGTTGCCTATGTTTACTCTTTTAGCATTTGTTCCTCAAAGAGAAATTCATCAAGCATCTTTTATGTGCCAAGGAGGAATGCTAGGTACTAGACGGACAGTAAAACCATGCCATGGTTGCCCTCATGGTGCTGACAGTGTGAAGGGGGAGGGGGCCAGAAAATAAGTAATCACAGAAATAAATGGGTATGCTTACATTGTGCTAAGAGCACAAAACGAAACAATGGGGAGAATGAGAATGAACACTGTGGATACCCACTTTAGACTGAAGTGGGGAAAAAATTACAGCCTCGTCCCTATGATTTTATAATTTGTCTTTTAACAAAAACTATTTTTTAAAGCACAATAGTTGTTTCCTTAGAACAAAGCTTTCAGAAAAAGAGACATAAAATCATTTCTTCATATTGCTACAACCTCCTCCTCTATTAAATGGGTGATTATAATGATCCTCACGCTACTTACCTCATACAGGTGCTTTGGGAATACAACGAGACCACAAATGTGAGGTTGCCTCCGACATTCCACATATTATTTAGAACAATGCTGATAGAATTTATATGTGAGCACAGTTTTTCAAAAGGTAAGAATGGTAGCAATACATTTGAAACATCTTGACAAACTGAAACCTCAATATTATTTCTTACCACAGGTTTTGATGGCAATAAAAGATGTCCACTTTCTAAAAATGTAAGAAAACTTAGGATTTCCAAGTGAGCCAGCAAAGATGCCCCTGTTAGCGTCTATGCCAGTATTACAGAATTTGACTTTAATTTTGATTAACAGTAATAAAAGTTTATCATGCAGCCAAATCCCTACAGCAATGTACTCAAAGGTTCTGCATGTGGAAGCCTGCTGCCTTTCACCTTCCCCGTTAAACACCTGTTCTGGGCTTGGGCCATGCTTCTGGTTTCGCACTCAGGCGGAGAGTCTTGCTTAAGGGGACAGGCAGGTATTTTTGCTGTCACCAAAGACAGCTAATTTGGGAAGCCTAATCTTGCAAAGGGGCCAAGTTTCAGTTCTCAGAGTGTCGGGTTTAGGGTAGAAGGGACCCCGCCCAGAAATGCAACCTGAATACTTCCCCCTTTGCCCCTCTCTTGTCTTTGCTGAGAATCCCCTAAATAACTGACACATTTTATAGATTTCAGGCAACTGGGTCTATGATGTGTATCTCCCATTCTTTCCTGTCACCTGACCAATTTAATACTTTCCTCCTCAGACGGATATAGCACTCCTGACAAGCAGTTGCCTTGTGGTTTATTTCAGTTAATTCCAACACAATAATAAGTTGAGAAATTAGTTATGGGGATTGAAGGAAGGAGGAATTTTACAGGTGTGAATTCTTAGCCATTTCTGATCCAAATATTTCCAAAGGAATCCTATACTAAGCAAATACCATATCCCACCTTTCAAGATCCATGCATCTCTTAATGGAAAAGGATGTATTTTATAGGTGATAGTTTTGCAATTTATTTAACCCTAAGAATGAATCTTTGCTTATCCTCCTTTCAAAAGCACTACACTAGAATGAAAACCAAGTTTCATTCAATAGTTTTTCAGACAATAAGGATCGGTGATGCCAGTCAGTGATTGCCTTTCAAAATTGTGACTTAGAATGCACAGCAGTGCTGGTAGCTGCTGATCATCTTAATGCTGGTCAGAAATGAAAGTAACTACTCTCTGTCCCAAAGCATTCTTATTTTAGAATGAGTTCTGTGCATAGAATATTAGCTTGGAGGATTTTGTCATTAAGGTTTTGGACAAAAAGCAAGTAATTTCTCAAGCACCTGCTTACTTGATCATAATCACTATTTCACAAATGAGAAGATTAAGGGTCAAAAAGTTACACATGATTTTTATAGTTCCAAAGAAATTCTGATGAAACATTAGCTTTGAGAACAATTACAATTGATGGCATGGTTGGACTCTGGATATTAATTTATTCAACCAATACATATTGAGCACCTACTGTGTTCCAGGAACTCAAGATTTTCAGTGCACGAAAAGCTCTGTGCCTCCATAGAACCTACATTCTAGTGGTTTTCAGACATCCTGTCTACATAGTTTGGTTAAGTATGTCTGTATTAAGTGCTTCACTATGTGTTTTGATTCTACTCTTCTGGAAAATAAAATCAATACACCTAAAATTAAAAGAAAACATTCACAATGCAGTAAGCACACATGAGCATGTTTATGGGAAGTGGAGTAAAACTGGAGTGATGAGGTCCTCCTAAGATTAATCAGGAAAAGCCACTGGGCTTAGCAAGCCTTGAGCCTCCATTTAAAAAAAAAAAAAAAAAAAAGCAATGGCTATTAAAATGTGAGGGAAAGAGACAAAATGCCCCAGGTGGGAGACACAAAAAGGAGGACACATAGATTGAAGAGAGAATGTGAGTCCAAGAGACAAAGGAACTAATTACAGATAAGGCCAGAACTCAAAAACAACTTGTGGAACTTTATTTACCTTACCCCTTTTCTTTTTTCTGTTTTTTAAATTTCAAAATATTACAGGGTACAAACGTTGAGATTACATATATTGCTTTTGCACCATGTGAGTCAGAGCTATTAATGCAAGCATGTCCACCACAAGACAGTGCATACCGCACCCATTAGGTGTGAATTTACCCATCCCCTCCTCCCCCATCCCTCCTGCCCAACACCAGATGAATGTTACCTGCACATGTGCACAGAAGTTACACTTTTTCTTTAAGAAGAATTAATGGAAACTTTGCATAATACATTAACATATTATAGGATGACATATAGGATGGTTTTTATATAATGACAAATATGTGGTGACATTTTGAGAAAGAAATGTGTTTGTCAGAAGAGCATACATGGGCCGGGTGCGCTGGCTCACGCCTGTAATCCTAGCACTCTGGGAGGCCAAGGCAGAAGGATAGTTTGAGCTCAGGAGCTTGAGACCGGCCTGAGCAGGAGCAAGACCCCCATCTCTACTTAAAACAGAAAAATTAGCCAGGTGTGGTGGTGCTCACCTATAGTCTCAGCTACTTGGGAGGCTGAAGCAGGAGAATCGCTTGAGCCCAGGAGTTTGAGGTTGCTGCAAGCTAGGCTGATGCCACAGCACTCTTGCTGGGGCAACAGAGTGAGACTCTGTCTCAAAAAAAAAAAAAAGAAAGAAAGCATCCATGGATGAAGCCACAGGTTAAGGCCTAATCTCAACAAATCAACAGGTTTTTGTGAAATTATATAAGTTTTTTTGAAAAGAGTTAACAAATCTTTGTTGTCTTCTTTGGCAATTAGAACTTGTTTTTTATTTCCCTCATTTGTTTATTAAGTTGGAAACATTTAATGTGCAATACATGTTTAAGGTATATAATAAACTTGTTGCAAGGTGAATACAAAAGACATTTTGATAAAATATACTTGAGATAATGTCACCAATCAGCTAACTAAGGGGACACTAAATGAATGATGATCTATAGAAGGCATCTCCAGAGCCCACTGGCCCTATTGATTATTATCAAGTAAGCAGATACTTGAGAAACCACCAGTGATTTCCAATGTTTCCAGTAGGCAAACCCTTTTTAATGCTGAAAAAAGTACCTCCCTCCCCCAAATTGTAGTCATTCTTTTGCAATCCACTATGCAGATGATACATGGCGCTTGTGCCTATTCCAGGGCCCCTGCTTCTGAGGCAGAGGTGTGGAAGCCCAATTTTCTGATGATAGTCTCCCACCCACCCTACCTTCCTGGTTGTCACAACATGAACCCAGTTACAAATCCATCATAAGCTCTTCTGCATTTATTCTGCTCACTAGTAATGCTTGAGGTACTCAAAGCAAAGGTTCATTGACTTATAGCACTTGATTTTCTTACCTCCAATTATATTAATATATATAACATCTATTGAATAAAATAGAAGAGTATTCCTGACCCAGGTTGTGGCTTTAAAAATCATGTTAAACAGGGACCCAGATTGATAGTTTATTTATTCAAAAAATACACGTGGGCTGGGCACGGTGGCTCACACCTCTAATCCTAGCACTCTGGGAGGCTGAGGCGGGTGGATCACTCAAGGTCAGGAGTTCGAAACCAGCCTGAGCAAGAGCGAGACCCCGTCTCTACTAATAATAGAAACAAATTAATTGGCCAACTAAGAATATATAGAAAAAATTAGCCGGGCATGGTGGCACATGTCTGTAGTCCCAGCTACTCAGGAGGCTGAGGCAGAAGGATCGCTTGAGCCCAGGAGTCTGAGGTTGCTGTGAGCTAGACTGATGCCACGGCACTCACTCTAGCCTGGGCAACAGAGTGAGACTCTGTCTCAAACAAACAAACAAAAAAAAAAATACATGTGAAGGATATTTGTGTCTCCTGCACATATGTATTTCCAATAGGTCTTACAATGTTATTTAAGGTATAGAAAGATTCAAATATTTACAGACTCTTCAGAAAGTCTTCAATGTCCTGTAATCAGACTATCAGTCGGTATTTCAAGATGCTTTCTAGAAGGCTGAGCAACCTATGGAATGTCAATTAATGAATAAAAGAACTTGTGTGTTTAATTCTGCAGCACTGTCTCTCTCTCCAATATGTTCCATTCTGCTCATTCTCTTCATAATGGGAGGCAGGGCCTACAGCAGGGGTAAGGTGAAGATGATGGACTGGCTCCCAGGGCTCACACCACTATTCACTATTTATGTATAGAGTGTCAGTTCTCTCTCTCTCTTTCAATTTCTCTCTCTCTCTCTCATCAACTTCTCAAATGACACCATAGTGAAATGAATTTGGAGCTCTTTCCACCCCTGCTGCACACAGCCTCAGTGTTCATCTCCCCCTGGGTACTGGGATGAAGGCTGAGGATTTCTCCCTCCAGCCACATCATACCTGGCTCTGTGCCATCAAGGTGGGGCAGGCATTTGCCTGCTGAACTCCCACTCTCAACATCTCCCTCACTAATTTAAAAATGAAAAATCTAGTAGGAACAATTAGAAGAAATAAACAACAGTACAAGTAATGACTCATCAAAGTTTAATTCTCAGTGCAAGGGAAGCTACACTGCATTGAATCCCCAAATTATTATTATGCTTTTGACTTTACAATTGTTGCAGGTAAGCAATGCTATTCACACCATCGAGTACTCACCAGCCTCAGTTTTTGGGACCATTGGGTGTAATGGGGCACATGAACAGGCCAGGTGGGCCACTTCTGGTGGGAAACCTCTGTTGTCTGTGGCCTCACCCTTGCTGATCATGACAAAACTGTATCAGCTCCCTGAAAACAGGGCTATCAAGCAGTACCCCGAGCCAAGCAAACGGATCATTCAAAACTTCTTTAAAATCTAAGTGAAGGTGACTAACGGAGCACCAGTGCTTTAAAGGGGAAGAATGAGCCACAGCCCATGTCACAGATTTGGTGTAGCTGAGTATTTGGAAACCACAGCTCTCCAGGGAAAGCTGTGAGTTTAAGACAATACCCAGCCAAGTGCTAATTTGTATGGTAAGTTCAACTGTGAACATTTTAAAATAATATTGTTTGCCCCAATCCCTTTTATGTTGGTGAAGAAAACTCACCGTGACCTGGTAAGCATCTGTGGTGCCATTCAGATAGCCTTATAGAAAGATCTGGAAATTACACTTAATTCTTCTCCCCTCCTCTGCACATAATTCAGTCGTAATTCTAATGAGCCACCTCCCTGCCTTTTTCTTCTTGCCCCAGGACATCCTTGAAAGAAGTAGCTATAATACATCTCAGAGGAGGCTCCTTGGCATTGACCCAGGGACCAGAATTTTACTTTTCTTTCTTTCTTTTCCAGTTCCTTAGGCATAGGGCTGTTCCTTGGGACCTTGGAGTTTTCACTCCACTGCTGACTTCCCAGGGACCTCAGCCTTGCTCTGCGATCTGGAGAAAGACTCTTCCTGCTGAGATAGAACATCAGGCCACCATGGGCAGGTATTGTGACTGACACAGGGCTTATCCCACAAAACAGACTGAGGAAAGAGTTGGTTGCTGTGATCTCAACTAGAGTTTCTACACAACCTACTAGAGACCCAGAGCTCATGGGGGCAGGGAATGGAGGTGGAAGAAAGGATACATCATCTTGCCCACTTTAGAGCCCCTGCCAGAATGCCCAGGGTTACCTTCTCAGCCCAAAGATTCAGGCTGATGAGTTTCTTCACTTTTGCCTTAACCAGGACTTCCTACTTCTAAAAAAAAGTGGAAGAAAAATACCAAAGACTGCTTGGACACTTTAGGCTCTTACAAAACAACTGTTTTATGGTTAAGTGCAAGTTAAATAATGGAAAATGTGGGTTAATTTTCCTTAAAATACACAGGGGTTTTACAATTAAGTGGAAAATTCGGCAAAAAAAAAAATGCATTTTGAATTTGGGCTTTTGACATAGTCCTAATATTTGAAACAGAGAAATGTCTCAAAACATAGTTCAAAACTGCCAAGAAACTCAAAACAGGACTTCATTCTGGCATCCTAGTGTTAATAATTTGGCTACCACTCTTTAGAGTGTGGTACTGAAGCAACACTCAAGAGTCTTGCTCTAATTCATTATGTAGTTTAATTAATCATGCATTAAGTTAACAAACCTTTACCAGTCACCTGCTATGGCTCAGGCACCATGCTAAACTTTTTCTGTACAGATCTATGAGGTGATATTTGCATCTTAACAATGTATTGGTATTGGAACTAGCTCTCAAAGCTGAATCCAAAAGATGTGCATTAAATACTGCACTAAATTCCAGAGGGGTAGGGATTGTGTTGTTTTGAGAGGCCTTCGGCATATGTAGAAAATATCTACCACCTCTCCAAAGAAAGCATTAGGTTAGAGGTAAGGAAATAACTAACATGCATTTTCTTGCTTCTTAGGTGTAATTGCCAGTGTGAGTTCTGACAAGTGAGCAGATCACTTTCTACCGTAAACACAAAGATGCGCCACTCAGAAACCAAGAAAGTGGTGGGCACTCAACTGCAAGGAGCATGGTGAACTGACCACTTTCTAGCTGAAGGCTTCATTAGGATGGGCCTCAGTGTTGATGCCAAGGTCACACTTTATTCTGGGGTCCCTTGGCCAATGGCTGATACAAAGGCCTGGACCAGTGAGCCAAGGGCCAATGTGAAACTCTTCTAATGAACAATCTTTGCTCCAGAGCTCCCGGCTGCAAGGTTAGCACAGATTTGTCAGGCCTACAGCACAGTCTGATGGTTCCCCCTGCCCACTCCTGCTTCTCTCTGTCGTTTTCCAAAGTTGGCTGCCTGGAGAGCCCAACCTGTAGCACTTCCTGACAACAAAGGTTTTGTTGTCGAATATTGTTTGTTTTGCTGTCAAAAGTAATATTTAAGGTCAAAATATTCATGAAACTGTTTTAATTAAAGAAAATGTCATTCCCTACACTGTAAGTACTACTTTTCTATGTTAGAAAGTGAGCAATAGATATCCAAGTATCTGCGATTTGATGGGTTTCTTTTTTTTAAATTTCTCTGACATGGAAATTTCAGGGCAAGCATTGTCTTTGGAATTCAATACTAAAATAAACTGACAATGACCACATGGGCATCTTAATAGAATATAAGAATCAGATAAACCTCTCTACTATTTGTCTACATATTATGGTTTACAGGACAGAGAAAGGGAAGGGAAGGGGTGTCGGGTGAAGAGAGAGAGAGGGACAGAGAGGGAGCACACTGGTGGCCAGGAACAGAAGTAACATATTTTTCTTTTGAATTCAACAGTAACTCAGGCCTATTATTTTCCTTTGCTTGTGATAATTTCTTAAAGTGAAAAATCTATACCCTAACTATAAAATGTAACAAAAGAATAAACCTTTTGACCTCCCTGGGACAGGTATTCTATACATGTAAGATGTTTTATTTAACTATTCAACATGAAATTAGGCCTTTTAAATTGTCCTTTAATACCACCTTGAAGTCATGAAACATATACTGATCACATTTATGCAATTTTGTCCTTGTCATTTGAATTCTTCAGGTATAATAGCAGTTTGTGAAAGACTGGCTGATAACATTACCCACAGCACTTGCTCATCCAACTGCAATGACAAAGACAATAAGTAACTGACATCCTCTTTCTTATTTGCTCTTCACTTTTCATTATATCAATGATTCTTCTCAAACTTTGCACATTAGAGTCAACTTCAGGGGAGAGGAGGCATCTTTTAAAAATATGGGTGCCTGAAAAAGACTTAATTTAACATCTCTCCATAAAATATATACAAATGGTCAACAAGCACATGAGAAGATATTCAACATCGCTAGTAATTAGGGAAATGCAAATCAAAACGTCCGTGAACCATCACTTCACACCCACTAGGATATCATAATTAAAAAAAAAAAACATAAATGTTGGCAAGGATGTGGGGAAATGGAGCCCTTGTGTATTGCTGGTGGGAATGTCAAATAGTTCAGCACTGTAGAAAACAGTTTGCCAGTTCCTCAAAAAGTTAGCCATAGAAGTATCATAAGACTCAGCAATTTCACTACCAGGTATATGCTCAAGACAATTAAAAACAGGTACTCAAACATGTACATGTACAGACATGTTCATAGAAGCACTACTCACAACAGCCAGAAGGTGGAAATAGCCCAAATGTTCATCAATAGACGAATGGATAAATAAATTATGGCATATCCATAGAATGGAATGCTATTCAGCCATAAAAAAGAATGAAGTACTAATACATGATACAACATGATGGACCTCGAAAACATTACGTAAGTGAAGGAAGTCAGACACAAAAGGTCACATATTATATGATTCCATTTACACAAAATATCCAGAATAGGTAAATCCACAGAGACAGAACACATACTAGAGGTTGCCAGGGACTAGGGGGAGGAGGAGTGTGGGGAACATCCATTTAACACATTGACTGCAACACTAAAAAAAAAAAATTTCCTTGGGGCCATGGTGTTTTATTATGAAAATAAAAACTTAAAAAACAAAACAATCCTTTCTAATTTAATAAAAAATTTCTTATTTTTTATTGTTTTCTCTGCATGAGTTATATGCAACTTGAAAAATAGTTCACTTGGCTCAAGGTAAAGAGACTTGAGAGTTACACGTGCTTCATGAGGTCTGGGCTCAAAACTAGCATGAGTCAAATACAACTCACATGGCAGTTAATGTGTTAATGGATACAAGGTTTTCTTTTGGGGTGATGAAAATGTTTTAGAACTAAATAGAGGTGGTGGTTGCTCAACATTATGAATATGCTATAATAAATGCCAACTTTCACTTCAAAATCATTAAGTTTATGTTGCGTGAATTTCACCTTAATAAAAAACAAAGGAAGGGCATTAAGAAAACACATACGGCTGCCTGGTTCCTTCCCTGGATGGAGTAAATAAAAATCTTGTAGAGTTCAAGGTTCAGTAATTTTAAACGTTCTCCTCGTGATTTTACTCAGCAAGGGCTGAATTGGGCCTCTGGTTGTATCTTTATTAAGATGATTAGAAGTCTTAATAATTTGGATTTTGAAAGTTACTTTTCTTTTTTGTCGTTTATTTAAAAAATAACTGAAAACCTACAATGTGCATCTCACTACCTGGTACTTTGCACAGGTATTTAAAAAGAAGGAAAGATGAAGAGAAAGCGACTTTTCATTGAAAACCCTTGTTAAGCACAAGAGCTTTATTGACTATTATCTCAAAGACTCTCACAATAGCTCTGGGACGTAGATGGTAGACTCTCTTTGCTGATCAGGAAAAGGAGGCTCAAAGAAGTTGCGTGACTTTACTAGGGCTGACCACCTGTCAAAGGACAACCCAGGGACCATATTCGGTTCCTGAGTGCGTAATTAGCATCCTGAGGCTCCTGACATGGAGGGGTAGTCAGACAAGTCCATGAACTATGGATGAAAGCAGAAGTTCTGGAACAAGACAGGCCTGGATTAAAACCCAAGATCTACACTTATTCATCAGCCATATGGCAGGAGCTAGGCTAAATAACCCAGGTTTCCTCATCTGTACAATGAAATAATTCCTACCTACTTAGTCATTGCAAGGATTAGATGAGATAATATCTGCAAAGTACTTGGCATAGTGCACACCGCATATAAGCACTCAACAAATTGCACCTCCTATTAATTTTTTAATTTAATTTTTAATAATAATACTACCAGCACTATCAAAGAAAGGATGAACTCTGATCCACAAGCCATCCCTTTTCATAATGAGCAGTAAATGTTGCCAAAATGGGACCCTTAACCATCCCGTTTATTTCCTCAGGGCAGTCTAATACTATTGTTCTATTCTATTGTTCTATCCAAATGCTAATTTCTGAGAGACTTTTAAAAATTTAAACAGCAGAATTTACTGGCGCAAGTTGATCATAAATTCAACAGACATAGGAACTACAGAAATGCATCTATTTTAGGGATAAATAAGCTAATTCTAGCCTAATTCTGTTCATTCTTACAAGCACACTTTTTTGTAATGTGAATAGATGAATTTTACTGTAGGACTCAAATTTTATTTTATTATTAAAGTTTTTTTTTTGAGATGTGCTAAAGGACACATTCCAAGAAGCAAAAGTGTAATTATAGATTTAGCATCTCCTGTATGGCCTGACAGAAGTCTACCATCACTTAGGAAGCCATTACAGCATATACTTAATGTCAGCTTGATAGAAAAAAACACTTTCATAGGTTCTCTTTGATTGACACATTTGAAATAACATCAGTTTCCAGCTTTAAAACCTACTGTTATTAGGTCTCTGTTGCTATTTATGTTAGAAATATGTGCACGTGTGTCAAAACAATATATCAACTTTGTTGATTGGCTGCATCTAGATTCTGTTGCCAAGGGTAACAGAACAATTGCTTTTAATCTTTCCTAAATTGCTTCTTGTTTCTTTTTTTTTAATACTTGGGGTTTTCAGGAAATTGTTTTCACCCCAGAGCAAAAATAAAGAAATTTTGTCTAGGAAGCAAACAAATACATATTGTCTATATGTGTTAAAAGGAAAATCAAACATAAAAGATATAGTTGGTATATGTGTAAATTCGTATGGCCATCTATCACAAATACTGCTAAGCCTGGGTTGGTTAGGAAAAGACCACCTTCCCTTCTAAATGATGCAGCACCCAACCTTTTGCCCTTCAGGTTCAAGGTCTTTTGTCTTTTGGTGGAAGGCCAACTTCACACAATTCTTCATTGAAGAGTAGGAATGTATATGAAAAAAAATATTGTGTCTTCAAAGCTTTGCACCATCTTTCCTGCCTCATTGACTGATCAGAGGGTCATGAGCAAGTCCTTATTGATTATGAATCCCAACTCCAGCCTCTGGATTTTTGAAAGATTGAGAAAATTGATTTATATGTTCACATATGCACATAGTATGCTTATAAATTAACGAGACAGCTTCCTCTGTATAATCTGTCTTGTTTTGTTGTATTAACAGCTCTCAAACTTTGTTGGGGTATTTGTTAGAAAGGTCCTGGAATCACCTACACTGATTTGGATTCTTTAGGCCTGGATGGGGCCCATGAATGGGCATTTTAACCAATGATCCTGAGGCAGGTTGTTCAAGGTCCACACCTTAAGAAATATTGTTTTGCTTTGTACTTTCCAAACACCACATTCCTCCCCAACCGAGCAAAGGTTCCTATCATGGACAGTCCTGTGCTTAGGTGAAATAGGCAAGCACACATACAAAAGGATTCTCCTGACGGCAGTATGTCCCCTAGCCCTGACACCTAACCCCGTCCCTGCAAAGTAAATGAACTCAAACTAAATAACCCAGAATGTACTCTGCTTGATGGCCTCTTCCATCAGCCTTATCAAAATTTGAGGCTTCAAGACAATGCAAGTATTCTTGAGATTTAACACCTTAAGCTAAGATCTATCATCCGCCCTTGAATGTGTCAGAGGTTTTGGTGTGATGAGGAAGGAAGAGAAAAATATAAGAAAACTGGATACCGGCTATTATGTGTTGAATTGTGTTTTCCCAAAATTCATATGTTGAAGTCCTAACCCCCAGTACTGAAGAATGGCACCTTATTTGAAACTAAGGCTATTGCAGATGTAATTAGTTAAGATGAGGTCATTAGGCTTGGCCCTACTCCATGATAACTGGTGCCCTTATAAAAAGGAGCAATTTGAACAGAGCAGATCTGTAGAGGAGAGGACAATGTGAAAACACAGGAAGAACAAACAAAGGAGAGAGGCCTCAGATCCTTCCTCATAGCCCTCAGGAGGAACTAACACTGCTGACATCTTGATTTTGGACTTCTAGCCTCTAAAATTGTGAGATGATAAATTCTGTTGTTTAAGCACCCAGTTTTTGCTGGAACTTTGGTACGGCAGCCCTAGGAAACTAATACACCTGAGATAAAGAGTCAGCAGAGGAAGGATATGGCCAACAATTATCATCTGTAAAAGTAAACTCTTCCTGTTTATGTTTTTGCTTCTGTCTGTAACTGTCTTTCTTAATAGAGGAAAACAAAATCAGTATTCCTAGTCAAATGTGATGCTATAATTCTAGAAATGGGGAGATCCCGTATCCAGATGTGCAATCCAAAAATCATAACTTTTATAAGCTATGCATTTTCCAGAAGGTGATAACTGCCCAGCAATATCACCCAAGGCAGCATTCTAAGATATTGGCAACCAGAGTTTCATATAAAAGTAAAATAAAATAAGATGTTGTTTAACACATTGGCTGCCAAACTAGAAAAAAAAATTTTCCCTGGGGCCACATTGTATTATTATGAAAATAGAATAAAAACTTTGAAAACAAAATGATCCTTTCTAATTGAATGAAAAATTTGCCATTTTGTATTGTTGTCTGTGTTTTTCAATAAAAAAGTAATATAAAAACTTGAGAATTAGTAATGTAAAAAATAATGTGAAAACTTGAAAAATAGTTTATAGGAGTAAAGTGTTTTTCTTGACTTATCAGGCTTAAGTGTAATTTAAAGGTAAACACGCATAGAAAAATGAAATTTATTGACTTCTATTCATTTAATCCGTGTTTTTAGAATTAAGTTGTCAATATTAATTGTAACAATGAGAACATCAACAAGTAAGATTTTCACGAGCCAACAGCAGGGTTTTGCCCAGGGCGCCACCCGTCACATAACATGCACGCTACAGCCTGGTAGCATGTGTTGCCTGCGCACCACACGGCTCCCAAGGTAAAGAGACATGTGAGTTATATATGCTTCACAAGGCCCTGGGCTCAAAACTAGTGTGAGTTAAATACAACTCATATGGCAGTGAACGTGTTAAAATTTGGCCAAGGGATGTACTTTGTAAAAAAGAAACAATTGCAAACACTAGCTGTGGGAACCAGATTCTCATGGCAAATATTTCATTTCAGCAGACAGTGAAAAAAATCATTTGGAGCTTTCCAGGATAGCTTCACAGGAATCAAATTTCTCTGAAATTGTTGTTTGCGTTGCCAAGTCTGTTTTTAATGTTGTCTCACCACTGCTTCCACTCCCTTCCCAAAGATGTCTGTGATGGTACAGCACTTGGCCAAGAGCTGATATGATCTCAATCACCAAGCTCAGGCTGTAATCTATCTGCATAAACCTGTAGACAGAAGGATTTCAGGAAAAGTTAACCAGGAAGGAAAAAAAAACAAGAAAGAAAGGGATTGAGTTATATAGACTTAAAAACAAAAGAGGGTGTAAGGTATGCTATCACCCACTTCACCAGTGAGGTGATGACTGTGAAAAGCTGGAGAGAGAACTCTTTATCAACGACAAAACAAGGCAAACGAACTACTGTAATAGACTTTGTTACCTAATAAAAAGAAGAAAACAATATAATGAGATCAACATGCAAAGAGTGATAATTAAAATGTAATAACAATGTGTTCTTTACTTATAATGTGAGTGCTTGAATGGAATAGAGGACCGATTATATATTCAATGGGGTAGTAAGAAACGTCAAGCCTGGAAGAAGAAGAGAATTTAATTCTCATTTTAAAAAGGAAGTGACGAGGTGTGAGAAATATACTGAAACATCTGTCCTATTTCACAACCTTAAAACAGTTCACAGCCCTTTTATTATACCTCCAGATGTAACTTTGGTGTTTGGGGCTCAGAGAAGCAAGTCAGCGCCAATGTTCAACACATTTACACCACCAACTCTTCACGTGGCATGGAGTCCATTCCAGCAAGAAAAATATAAAGCTTGGTATTTAAATTTTATGTCCACTACTGAAAGGAAAACAAATAAAAAGAATTTACTTAACCCTTTCCCACTATAGAATTAATCCTAACCAATTGAATAGGAATCTTTTCCTCTTTTTCAGCAATTATGTTAAAAGAACAAACAAACAGACAAACAAACAAACAAACAAAAAAACCCTAACACCTGGAGATTCTTCCTTTTACAATCCATTTGATTTTGTTGCTCATTATGGCTTATTGTAGAACAAGATCCAAATTATGTTTGGTTGAAACAAGAAGCCAGCTCCATTTTTCCAAATCTGTGACTTTATTCCCTTTCTCTGCCTGTCAGTCACTTTCTCTCCCTTTCTCCCTCTTTCTCTCACTGTCTCCTTTGTTTGTTCACCCAATTCACCTTCAGATTTTAAACTTACCCACACACTCATCAACATGCAGGACGTTTTACTCAATCTCTGGCTTTGTTGCTGACGGGTTGTGGTGTCCAGTACAACATGGCACAAAGGTTGTCGCGAGGATTGAAATAAATAACGGACACATTTGCAGCACAAAACTCCAACAGTAGTAAGCTCTGAAGAATTGTCATTATCGTTTCGTTCTGCTCCCTCAATTTCTTTCCTTCAGTTCCTGAGTTCATGTCTTCAGATCCAGGTTTTATTATGACTGCCTGAAGTGTGGGGGTCAAGGGGAATAAGGAGAAACTAAGCAAAGACTCAGGCGGAAAGTAAAACCTATTAAGGTCAGCTATTAAGGCACACAACGAAAGCTAATAGGAAGCAGGTGCAATAAACAGGGGCAGGGATGTGAGTGAGGAGCCACCGTCAGGACCTGCTGCTCAGGACGAGACCCCAGAGGGTGCGACAGGCTTCGATGTGAGCATTCGTTGGAGGTGGAGGAGGTAAGGGTGGCAGCAAAAGGACTAAATTTTGGGGTAAAGGCTCAAGTATTTTTCAAGACAGAAGCTGTGCCCAAATAGATTTGTTCTGAATACTACTTTCGAAAAATGTAACCCAGGGCTTCTTGGTCCCCCTGACCCCCTGCCCAGGGCATAAAGGTCTATGCTCATCTTTATTACCTATTGGATGCCTGCTTCTGTGGTTCAAAGGCTGGGTCATTTTCAGTCTGATGTTTTTCAACGCTGAAGGCAGAGTGTCTCAAGTCCATCTACCTGCCTGTCCACACCCAGCCCAATGGGGCCTTGACCATGACCACTGTCCTCATTAACTGTTCACAGTGTCTGCTCATACGGGACTCACAGTAGGTGCTCAAACACTGTTTGAATGGATGAACGAATGAACATTCACATCCATGAGGCCCATTACACAAATCCCCTCTTTATCCTATTCCTTTCTCTCTCTTTTTTTTCTTTTTGACAAAAGTCTAACACAACCTCCAAAACCCTGTAAGACTCAGCTTAGAGAAAGATAAGCTGACTTTCCAGGCTCTGCTTCTGAGTCCCTGAGGAGAAGCTGGCACAGTCCAACGGAATGAGCAGACTCTTTGGTGTTGGCCAAATCTGGATTCAAATTCCGCATTTGGACCTCTCTAAGCTTTACACTTCTTCACTGAGAAGATGGGAATAACAACTTCCAAGAGATCATTTTGAGGGCTAAATGAGATATGCTTCAATTCTTGATACAGTGCCTGAAACATGGTAAGTACTCAGTAAATATAACTCCCATCCCTTACTTAATATATTCTAACATTTAATTTTTTCACCATCTCTCCAATGTTAAAGATTGCCCCCATTTTAACATGTTAGGAAATTCAAGAAAAAGGATATTAAGTAAATTGCTCAAACCCACACATCTCATGATAGAGCCTTTGGGGAGTAAAATGATAAGGCTAATAAGATATATTAGTATATTAAAGATTATATAACATTTAAAAAAATAGACTTGCTTAATCAAGGGAGAAATAGACTTGCACCAAAATATAGAATCAATATTACAAGAACAGCACAACAAATAAAACAGCAAGAACAATCAAATAGGTTAGTTTAAAATGAATTTAGGCACTGACCTTATGCATTTCACAAAAATTCACTCAAAATGGATCTTAGACCTAAATGTAAAATGCAAAACTACAAAATTGAACTGAACTGAAATTAAAATCTTCTGCTCTGCAAAAGACACTGTTAAGTGAATGAAAAGACAAGCCACAGACTGGGGGAAAATATTTGCAAAACAGATATATGATAAAGGACTTGTATCAAAAATATACAAAGAGCTCTCAAAACTCAGCAATATGAAAACAATAGAACAAAAATGGGCAAAAGATCTGAACAAACACCTCACCAAAGAAGATATGCAGACAACAAATAAGTATGTGAGAAGATACTCCACAACACATTTTGTTAGAAAAATGCAAATTAAAACAATGATGAGATAGCACTACACACCTATTAGAATGGCCAAAATCCAGAACACTGACAACGCCATGTGTTAGTGGAGCTGTGGAGCAACACGAACTCGTGTTCATTGCTGGAGGGAATGTAAAACGGCACAGCCGCTTTGGAACACAGTTTGGCAGTTTCTTACAAACTTAAGCATAGTCTTGCCATATGATCTTGTAATCACACTCCTAAGTATTTACCAAGCATTTACCTAAATGAGTTGAAAACATACATCTACACAAGAACCAAAATGCAAATCTTATTGCAGCTTTATTCATAATTGCCAAAAGTTGGAAGAAACATAGATGTGTTTTAACGGTGAACAAATAAACAGACTGTGGAACAGCCACACATTAGAATATTATTCAACAATAAAAAGAAATGTGCTATCAAGCAACAAAAAGACAAGGAAAAACCTTAAATGCACATTATCAAGTGAAAAAAAGCCAGTAAAAATCAATGGTTTCCTAGGACTGGGGGGAGAAGGAAGGTATAGATAGATGGAGCATAGGAGCATTTTTAGAGCAATGAAACTATTCTGTGTCCTACTGTAATGGCAAATACATGACATTATGCTTTTAGCAAAACCCATACAACTGTATAACACAAAGAATGAACGCCAATATCAACTATGGACTTTAGCTACTAATAATATATTGATATTGGAACATCACCTGTAACAAATGTGCCATGCCAATGCAAGACAATAATAGGGAAAATGGGCATGGGAAGACAAAGAATATATGGTAACTCTCTGTACTTCTTGTTCAGTTTTTCCATAAACCTAAAACTGCCCCCAAAAAATAAAATCTATTAATTTTAAAGAGAGAGAGAGAAACCAATTGGAATCTATGAAGTCTAATTGTCTGTTTTTGCATAATTTCAACCCCAGATACATAAGATGGTTTGCAATACTTGGAGGGAGTTACAGCTAATACAAGATTGTTATTCTGTAAATTACCAAAAAGACAGCCAGGCTGCCTAATCATTCCCCATGTTATATTAGAATAACATGATAATAGAAGAGGTGGACGCAGAGGCTCAGTACAAACCCAGAAGCAGACATTCCTATAGGTCTATCTAGAAGTGATATAGATAGCCCTGGGTCAATCATAGAAGAAATATGGAGAGCAGGGGGGTTGGGCTGTCTGTAAGTGTATGCCACTTTCTGAGGGGGTCACTGCTGGACATACTTGTATGGTGGAAACCGTGGCCTGAGATGAGCAGAGGCTGCCTCTCCTGGAATCTGTGGTGTCTGTCTAGAGGTGCAGTGATCTTGACAGGCTGCTGGTGTCTTCCTGCCCTTGTTATCCCTGTGGATGGAGAAGTGCCAATAAGGCAAAGGTTCATACTTGAGTTGCTCTGGGCCCAAAGCCCTTGCACTTGCTGCTCCACCTCAATGTCTCTCTCAACAATTTTTCCCCTTTGGTGCTCTGTCCTGAGCCCTCTGTGTTTCTCTCTGCATAATCACCCAACCCACACAAATGAGGCCCATACCTCTCTGTACCTCTCCATTGTTGTTTTATTTAATATTCATTTATTGAACATGTGTGCCAAGCACTATGGTAAGTGTTGGAGATGCTGAAAGAGGAATAAGATTAGACTCAAGGGTCTCACAGTCCTTGAGTGTGATAGGGAAAGACGTGTTAATTACAGTGGAATGAGATATTAAGTGCCATAAATAAAGGGAGGAAAATTTTTTGAAGCCACAATAACCCAGTACTTTGAACTCTAGAGGGTATTATGAAACTGTATTAAAGTCCACATTTTCTACATTTTTTTAGTACTTCTCTACCTTGCTTTTCACCAATGCCTCACATTTAAAATTTCTTTTAAACCTCTCCCTCCTCATATTCTTCAGCCTTTGTTTCCTCCTTGAGATTGCTAACTCTTGCTGATTTTCCAATTCAGTCAAACTGCTAGGCCAGTGTATGTACATTCATCCAACATAATCACTGTGATTTTTCCACCCGCAAAACAGGAGAAACGACCTTTACCTTGGGCACATTGTCATTAAGCAGAGAATCACCAACATGCAACCTCAAGGCCATACTCCATAGGAGGGTGATGCGGCCGGAAGTGAAATAATGACATGGAGTCTGGATGAAGGAGCCTGCCGGTCCCTTCCCACTGCACACCCCCTGTATCAGGGCCAAGCCCCAAGGTGGAATAAGGAGAATGGAGAAAACTTTGAGCAGTGAACATCTGCTTATTAGCCCCACATGCCAGGTCTTTTCCCTGGCGGTGGACAGGAAGAAGAATCAGGTGTGTCAGCTTCCCGTTTTCCACATTGCCGTAGGCAGGCCATATTAAACACTTCGGTCTCAGCATTACGGACAATGTTTCACCAAATACCTTCCATGAAACCCCTACTTAATTCTCTACATTTATCTCCTGCCACTGTCCAGATTCCCACTTTGCACTCTAATAAGACCATGGGAGGGGATTCTCCTCACAACCACACTATGGTTTCCTGGCTTTCTGCCTCAACTCATGCTTTTTCTTCCCTCCTGGAATCCCCAAACTTTCTTTTTCACCTGCCTTAACTTCTACTCAATTTCCTTCTAGCCAGGTTCCTATCTCCAGGGTTGTTTCCTCAACATCTTCGTTCCCATGCATCCTTCCTCTATATTCTCTTTGCACTGAATTGACCTGTTTTCAAGTCTGATCCTTTACTAGATTGTGAGCAACTTAAAGTCGGGGGAATTTTGTCTTTCAATCCCTAATGCCTAGCACAGTGCCTGGAATTTTGTAGGCAACAATATGTTTATACCACAATGTCTACTCTCTATTTTATAAATATATGATACAGTGTAGCATATGGTTAAAAGTACAAATTTTAGAGCTCTCCCGTCTGGGTCTGAATCCTGATTCAGTCATATACTAGCCATTTACTGAATTTAGGGGCTGTACTTAATGTTATCGTTTCTCAGTGTCCTCAGATGTGAAATGGGAATGATAGTATTTACCTTATAGATTTGTTGTGGGATTTGAGGGAGTAGACAGATGATAGGTAGGGAGGTAGGGAGGTAGATAGAGTTTTGAAGGATACTTGACACATATTAAGTGCCGGGTAAGTATTAACCATCATTGTCACTGTCAGAGTTATAGTACTGACAATAGGTTCTTAGTTCCCTGCAGTGCCTTTCTTGGGATTACCAAGATACTTGTTTAGATTTTTCTGACTTCCAGTTTATTCAGATTAAATGGCTAATACTGACCCTTTGTGTTCAGGTCTGCTGACACAAGCTCTAATTCAGAGGGGGCTCTGGTGATTTAAATATGTAGAATAACTATTCAACAGTACCCTGAACAAAACCACAAATAGCATTTGTTATTAAAGTACTAGTTATTTATAGAGGGGGAAAAAAACACCAGAAAATAAGGACCAAAAAGGGAGGAAAATAAAGAAAATTATGTTACTATTGGTAATGACCTCAGAAAGATAAGAAATGTTTCTTAAATGAAGAATTAGCAGGCTGTTAATTTTAGAATAATGTGTTCAAAATGCTAAATTTCTTTGGAATGACACATTTATTGAGAAGAAAAGTGCTAAAAGAGAGGAAAAAAACTTTTAAAAAAAGCTAGCCAGGGAACTGCAAGAAACTCAAGCCAATATGTAGCTTGCATCTGCTGGCAATACCCTCATCAAAGAAGGAAATAAGATACAAAACTGAAATTGCTATTCAAAGAAACTTGATAAACAAAATAATCCATTCAATATAACAGATGTCTGTACAATAGTGTGTGCCATGACTAAAATATCTGACCCACCCACCTACCCACTGGCATTGCTACCAAAAACATCAATTTAAACTGGGCAACCTGAAAAGTACAAAATAAAACTGACTATAACTACAGTGTCAGCAAAATACATTCATGCCGAAAAGAATGGAAATATTCAAAAGACATCATCTAAAAAGTGCTCTTCCAAATGCTATATTCTCTCTCCTTGGCCCAGGTATATATTCTGTCCTTGTGACATTTTTACCTTTAGTTCAGTTAACCGGTTCTGTAATTCTAATAAGATAAGGGAAACTATGATTAATCTAGTTTGCCTCAAGAGGTATTTATTACCTCTACTGTGTTCCAGGCCCAGTGGTAATTGCTAGAGATAAAGGTGAATGAGACATGTCCCAGATCTTGAAGAATTTATACTCCGGTGCTGTTTATATCTGCTTAGCTGTAAACCAAAGCATCACTTTGGATATATTTGAGACTCTGCAAATTCAGAGCCACTAGATGAATGATTCTTATTGATCTTTTTGATGAAAAATTATGGTCAGAACTTTCTGAACTACAATATTTCCATTAAGAACATGCATTCCACCTAGTTTAAGATTGCCACTGTGGACTTAAATAAAAAATTTGGTATAAAGCAAGATAAACTTTATCAATTTTCATTCCAAATTTGATCAATAGGAAAGTTACTTATTATTTTTAATGCTTTTATATACAAAACTGAATGTTTGGACAATGGCTCGTTATACTCACTGTGCCTTTTCATGGACACTGTGTATATTACCAAAGTGAAGCAATTGTCATATTTCAGGGAAAAAAAAGACAAAACACAATACATAAATGAAAACTATAAAAAAAATAATCATCCCATTTCCCTGTTCCCTAATTTCTTCTTTAACTTGTAGTGGGCCTGTGAGACAATGAATAAAAATGCTCAAGCGAAAAAGACCTTAAAAAGGAGGTGAACTTTCTTGCACAGTATTTCTGACAGCTTGTTCCTGAGCAAAGCAACTGGCGTCCCTGGGGACTCATTCAACATTCATTCGAATCATGGAGAAAGAGACCCAGTTTGGAAGATGTTTTTCTGGAGTACAGAGGGGGACTTTGATCCTAGCTCAGATAACAGCTGCTCTCCCTGAGAGGATTTTCTGGTCGCTCTATCCCTCAGGCCAGGTGAGTCTCAAGGGAAGTGTCTAGTTGACCTCAAAGCTTAGCCAAGCAACTGATACCTGAGGGAGGGTCTTTGAGTGGGCAACGGAGCCTGGCATCGAGTGTTATCATTCTGTCAGTCTCTCTCCTCACTGGAGACAGAGCACACAGCAAAGGAACTCCTACAGTGAGTCAAGTCTCACCTTGATTTTCCCCCCATTGTAAAATAAAAGGAAGGCAGGAAGCCAAAATACCATGATAGATTTTAGTCTCTGCCATTGTGTTTTCTCACTATTCTGAAATTGTAACAAAGTGTTTTCTTTTAAATCCCTGACCCTTAGCTTTTAAATATAGAAGCAAAGGTGAACGTGCATGAGTAATTTCTTGGAATAAAATAAAATGTGTTAATAAAGTAGGTATGGAAGAATATAACCCTACATCACTTAATAGGAAACCTTTTTTTTTTTTTTTTTTTTTTTATAGACAGGATCTTGGTATGTTAGCCAGGCTGGCCACAAACACCTGGGCACAAATGAGCCTCCTGCTACAGAAACCCAAGGAGCTGGGACTACAGGCACGCACAACTGCACCTGGCTCATTTTTCTTTTAGAATTAGGTGGGTTTGTAAAAAGAAAAAATTGGAGTATCCTCTTTAAAATATAAAAGGTTAATCTAAATATTAACACTGAGAGGTAAACTTATGTCTTTGTCATTTGCTGTTGTAGCTGTGATATAGAACATCAAGGAAATCACTGAAGTTACCAAGATTAAAAAACTCACTTTAATGATAATTTGTCTGAAAAGGTGACTATCAAATAGATGTCCAGCCATCAGAAAATCATCCTGCCAGTTATAATTTGATAGACTTTATTTATTTTTCATTCATGTACTCATTTAATAAATACTGATTAAACATTTATTACATGCAAGGCATTGTTTTAGATGCTATAAGTAATGAAGATCTCTATGGCAATCTCTATATCTAATGGGGGGATTAAGACTGTATATGGTAGGAAATAATAAATGCCATAGAGATGACATGAAGTAGAGAACTTAACAAGTCTCCCAATGATCATCAATCCCATGAGCAGTTTTGGTTTCAACTATTAATTCAATTAAAAATTAATTTCAGGGCGGGGCATGGTGGCTCATGCCTGTAATCCTAGCACTCTGGGAGGCCAAGGCGGGAGGATTGCTCAAGGTCAGGAGTTCAAAACCAGCCTGAGCAAGAGCGAGACCCTGTCTCTACTAAAAATAGAAAGAAATTAATTGGCCAACTAAATATATTTAGAAAAAATTAGCCGGGCATGGTGG
>CAUYRT010010976.1:0-14666 GCA_963574885.1 Lepilemur ruficaudatus | reverse complement strand
CACCCTATGGCGGGAAGCCCAGATAAGGGAGTTGAAAGAGACAGGAAAATGTGGAAGCCCGCCTGCAGGTGTTGGAGAAAGAGTTAAGGAGCAGTCCGACCTTGAACACTGAGGAAACCGCAAGTGTGCTGGAGACTGGGTTGGCGAGGGGTGGGGAGGCGCTCTTTTGAGAGCCCGCCTGGTTGTAAAACAGAGAACGGAGCATGCGCAACCCATGAGGCCCCGGCAGGTGCGGCAGGGCGCGCCTGCAGTAATGGAGCTTGTCTCTCACTCTGCCTGCACCTCACAGAGCTGAGGGAGCTGAGGAAACAGTGCAGGCCGCGTCCTGGGGCGACTGTGCCTGCCTGGTTGTTGCGCTTATGGGATGAAGGGACGGACAGCGTCCTGTGCTCCCCAAGGGAGACGGAGCAATTGGCATCCGTAACTACACATCCTTCCCTCAGGCAGCGGCTACAGACAAGTGGTCGCCATGGCGAGGGCCGCCACTCCTTGCCCGAATGGCTTATGGCTGCCGCCGGCACAGTATGGGATGACACCAGAGAACTACCCGAAACCGTAAGTGGACTTCATACATGGACTTAATTCAGATTCTGTGGGAGTTGGGAATGCGCCAAGCCATTTTTGAGGTAGATAACTGGCGAGGCCAGATGAGGAAAGCTTCACTACACGCATGCGCGACCTAATCTTAGCCACAGGGGGGCCTTCCCCTCCCGTTCCCCTCCCCCACCAATTTGGCTCGCTGTTATCTGTGTTCACTCCCTAGGTGGGTAAGCGGATACATGAGGTCACCATTGCCATGGTGGCTCTTGGAGATGCTGAAGAGCGTGAAGGGAGGAAGGGACAAATGCATATGCTACAAGGACCCAAGAAGGGCCCACTAGCTCAGGGCCCCCGGAAGAAGATGGCAGTACAAGGGGCCCAGAAGGTGTCTCGAACCCAGATGTGGCTAGACCTCCTACTAGCAGGAGTAGATGAAGAGAAGATAGATAAACAGCCTAATGAGGTATTGCTGGCTTTGTGGAATCAGCTGGCTCCCCATCAGTGATTCATGAAAGCACCCAAGACGTGGGAAACTGAGACACCTGCCAGAGAGACCCACGATGTGCAGCTGCAAGATTTTATGGTTGAAGCTCCTCCTCTTTGATATATATTAGGGGTTAGGCCAAGGCACCCGGTTAGAGGGGACCCTGGATGACCAGACCACATGTGGAACTTGCCATTCATTGGTCCCATATGACTGTGCAGTGGGTTTTGGTCCTGGTAGACATGGAGCTGACTGCTTCCTTATGGGGGGCAGCAGGCTGCGAGGAGATCAGCTACTTCTTCTCATGAGAAACCATGTCCCTTATGTAGTATTCACCACAGAGGATAAGAAATTGATAGGAAATAGAATAAAAGAATACATAGAGACTAAGGTAAAGTTTTATAGGTTTACACATAATGAAGTTAGATACAGCAGGGGTACTCAGGAGTCTACACTACCCTCTGCCAATAGTGCAGTATTAAGGTTAGATTCACATAGGTTTTTATAATCACAGATATCAATTACCAGTTGCCAGGGTAACAGATTTACATATGAGATAATTTTGATTTCTCTGGGTAACAGGTAGTGGGTTAGGGTCAAAAATCCTTTCAAAGGGCTTCTAACAAATTCTGATCTATGTAGGTGAACAAACAGTTACAAAGTCTTTCAAGGACTAACTTCTAAGTTCTAAGAGATAGTTATTAATTAACAGAGGAATAATAAAGAGGTATAGTGGCTCTATATTTCTTTGATCTAGTTATTGTGGACTTAAGGCAGACAGGAGAGAGCAGGAAGCCCATCTCTATAAAACAAATTGTTCATAACCACAGGGGTGCGTCTCTTGCCTAGGGCACTCATTGTCTCCGGCTCCCATCCTGTGAGCCAGATATTTACCTATCTTGTCTTTCAAGAACAGGGAGGCTCACAGACCTGAGATAACCAAGAAGCCCCCCTGGAATGCATCCTTACCGAGCTTTGAGAGCCCTCCCAAGGTGAGGCAGCCCTTGATAGGTGAACTAATGAGTTCACATATTCCTTCAGGGCAAAACCCTGCAAACTCCTGTTTCTGTCTTTAATATAGCAATATTGGGCGATACTATAAAATAATGATCTTATGAGCCACATCTCGTTAATTCCTCAACAGCTACCCTCAACACTTCCTAATCTATGGAAACCATGAGCGGTTTACTGGACAAACAGCCCATATAAGTGGCTAGGATGGGCAGACTGTTAAAATTAAGCAAGTGACTATTCCATTAGGGATAGGGCATTTGGGCCCTAGGTCTTATACTCTGTATGTGTCCCCTGTCAGGGAATATATTCTGGATGTTGACATTCTGCATGGCTTAACCCTAACCACCTCTGCAGGTGAGTTCTACCTTCAGGTTAGGGTTGTGAAGCTGATGGTGCTTGGCCACCCCTATCACCCACCACAGGTTTTGCCCATACCTCCTGGTGTGGGATATACCCAACAGTATTGTTCACAGGGGGTGGTGGGTGGGCACAAAGAAATTTCACAAACCATATTGCAGTTGGAAAAGGCCAGCATAGTGAGCCCTACTAACAGTCTACTCAATTCTCATGTTTGGCCGGTTAAGAAATTGGATGGAACCTGGAGAATGACAGTAGACTACAGGGAGCTGAATAAAGTAACTCCTCCACTGCATGCCATGGTACTGTCTATACTCGATCTCATGGATGAACTTACTTTGGTGCTTGGACAGTACCACTGTGTAGTGGACCTGGCCAATGCTTTTTTCTCCATAAACATAGCTATGGAAAGTTAAGACCAGTTTGCCTTCGTGTGGGAAGGACAACTGGACATTTGTGGTGTTACCACAAGGTCACCTCCATAGCCCAACCATATGTCATGGTTTGGTGGCAGAGGATTTGGTCACATGGAGTTGGCCATCCTCAGTGTTTTTGTTTCATTATATTGATAGTATAATGTTAACCTCCGATTCCCTTACAGATCTAGAAGAAGCTACCACCAGTCTTCGAACCTCATTGGAACAATGAGGTTGAACCGTGAACAATTCCAAGGTCCAGGGACCTGGCTTATTGGTCAAATTCTTGGATGTTGTCTGGTCAGGTAAGACAAAAACAATCTCTGAGACAGTTATAGATAAGATTCAAGCCCTCCCCCACCCACTATGGTGAAACAGTTACAAGTTGTTTGTAGGGCTTTTGGGTTATTGGTGTATATTCATTTCCTACTTGGCCCAAATGTTGTGGCCATTGCATTCATTATGTAAAAAGGGGGCACAGTGGGACTGGTCCCTGAGGCAGAGGACTCCTTTATGGCAGCCAAGAGGGCTGTTGCACAGGCCCAGATGCTACAAGTAGTACACTGCTCATAGCTGTTTGACCTTGATGTGACAGTTGACTCAAGTGGGATGGGCTGTGGTTTGTGGCAACATAAGTATAAGTGGCAGGTCCCTTTTGGATTTTGGTCCCAAACTTGGAAGAGCCTCCAGGAATGCTATTCCTTGATGAAAAAGCAGCTGGCAGCTGTGTATGATGCCCTTCAAGACTATGAAGCTATAACTGGGCAGTCTAAGGTGCTAGTGCACACCACATACCCCATAGCAGGACGGGTGAGGTCATGGATAACCAGCCCACAATCAGGGGTAGCCCAGACACCCACTCTGGTGAAGTGGCGAGCTTACTCGGAGCAACGAGCAGAGTTCAACTCTAGCCCTTTAACTACAGAGTTGTAGATAGTACTGGGTCCTGTTGAATTTGTGTCTGAAGTGGACCCTCAGACCACAGTAAGACCTAGGGAAGAGAGCCTGTACCTTGAAGGATGGGGTCCCCCTTCAGTGGAGGCATGATATACTGATGGATTCAGTCATGGTCCCTTAACCCAATGGATGGCAATGGCCATCCAGCTGGATCATGATGAAATTTGGTTTGAAAGGGGGCAGGGGCAGAGCAGCCAATGGGATGAATTGCGTGCCATGTGGATTGTAGTTGTGCATGAGCTGTCCCCTTTACATGTCTGCACTGATAACTGGGCCATGTTTAAGGGTCTCACTGTCTGGTTGCCTAATGGAAATCCCAAGGTTGGCGAGTAGGGCACTGCCCAGGAAGGGGACAGGCAATTTGGGAGGACTTGCTACAGCAAGGACACCAGAAAGAGGTCTGGGTGTATCATGTTTCAGGACATAGACCTCTAGCCATCCCTGGCAATGAAGAGGCTGACACCCTGGCAAGGGTGCAATGGATCAGGTCACCCTTGCTGGCTGACAAAGCCCTGTAGTTACACCATTGTCTGGGCCATGCCGGTGTAAAGACTATGGTTCAAGTGAACCAGAGGTGGAATCTACACATACCTATGGCAGATTTATGGGAAGCTTGTCGCCAATGTGAGGTATGTGCCCAACAGCATCCACACTGTAGGCATCTCCCCACCATTCCTGGCCATGTTCAATGGGGAGACCATGTCGGTCTCCTGCCTCTAAGTAAACGCGTATGCTTTCACAGTGGTTAATACTGCTACCAGCCTCCTTTTTGCCTACCTGGTAGCCCAGGCTGACCAAAGATCCACCATGTAGGAATTTGAACATTTAACTGCTCTATATGGGTAACCCCTCACTATAGAAAGTGATCGAGGTAGTCATTTTATGGAACATGAAGTCCAAAAATGGACATGCCAAATGGACATTGAGTGGATAGACCATGTGCCCTACCTACCTCAGGTTGCTGGCATGATAGAGTGATACAATGATTTGTTGAAGGGGAAGGTAAAAAGTGGAACTTTCCCCCCATCTTTCTGGCACTGGACACAGAGGTTGGATCAGGCTGTTTGGGCTCTGAATGAGCAGCCTCGAAAGGGTGGACCTCCCTCCTTGGATTATTTAACCTACAAGTAGACCACTCCCGTCCAATTGACAGATGTTGCCAAGGACCCATTGATGCAACCCCGGGTAATTCAAAAAGGAACTGTTCTGCTTCTTGCCCCAACTCCCCTCAATGAAGGAGAGATGAAAACCTGGACATGGTCATGGAGTATATTGGGTCCCAAACCCAATTGGTCTGTTAGCCCTGCAAGGGGGATGGGTTACAATACCTCTCCAATGTGTCAGCCGCCATGCTCACCCCTGAGCAGCAATTGGTGACAGTCACAGCAGGCAACCATGGAAAGGGCACCTTCTCACAGGCACCTTAATTCTTGCCCTTTAGGTGATTCCCTGGGTTCCCCTTGGCACCTGAAATTGCTAAACTTATTATGAGTAAAACTGTGTGGTACCATAGCCCAGAACAAAGGCAATTCCAGTCACAATCTTGTCTCAGAATGGACAGGTAGCCTGTGTGCTGCCTGAAGGGTGAGAGTTAGTGGTCCCACTGTGTGTTCTATCTTACCAGTCAGGATAATCCAGGCTAACAGCATCACCTCCTTGGCTCACACTTATGGTCAAGTCATGAACATTTGTCACTGCTAGGTGTGTATGGAGTTCCCAGTGGAAACCTCTAGCAGCCTGCTCTGAAGCATTTCCCCTGCTTCTCTGTAGAACTGGACTTTCCTGGCCCCATGGAGGCCCCAGGACGCTATGAATCTGTTTTCAGGGTAGTTGGGAAACACCTGCGACAAACTCCGCACCCACATCCCACTTTGGGATATGCCATTTGGGATGGTCAGGGTTGGCTATTAGAGGAACAAGAACTATACTAAGTGCACCCCCCCATGTATAGAATAGGGAATGAGATTGAGAAATCACACTGTGGGATAAATCTCAAAGGAGTTTTATGCAAACATTACTGAAAATAATAATGCCACCCACTGGTGGAGTGAAAAATCTTTGATGGGAACTGTCCCCATTGACAGTGTCCCCAGGATTTCTGTGGGTATATGCAAGACACGGGTGGCTTTATCTTCCTGCTCAATGGATGGGAAGATGCTGTGGGGTTGGCCATACATCCCAGGGAAGTTCCTCCCCACCTTTACCGAGAAGCCACATAACTGAGATGCTGTGTTCTCCCATTAGCATTGGGTGAAATGGACTCCTTGGTGGTTTTATTCAGTAGTCATCCTTTTTCCTGTGGATGGAGTCATTAAGGTAGAGATAGAAGTGAATGTCCTAGTGGAGCATACTGCTCGGGCCCTGAATCAAACCCAGCAGGCCTTGGCTTTCCTGATGGATGAGGATACTCAGATGAGAAAGGTAGTTTTGCAAAACTGCATGGCCCTTGATCTCCTCATTGCAGCTCAAGGAGGCACATGTGCAGTCATACATACTGAATATTGTATATATATACACCTGAACACCAGGAGGATACTCCTTCTGCATTGAAGATAGTTGATGGTGAGGTACAGGCCATCCAACAGTTAACTGCAGACTCATTACAGTGATGGTGGAAATGTCTCTCGTCCACCTGGCATTGGACTCTTTTAGTATTAAGAGCTGCTTGCTGTGGTTTGGTGCTACTATGTTGTTCCCTGTATTGTTCTTGTGGCATTTGTGCCCTGGGGGCCTCCTTATGGGCCTGTGTTTTGGCTGCAAAATCCATTATCTACCGGGTGGAATGTAAGAGAAAATGCATTTGTGTGCGCAATAGGTTTCTTAGGCCAAACTAAGATGACTGCGACAGTGTGTTTTTCCAGTCCGGCCCCATGGCTAGTTGGCCTACTGGGGAGGCATGAGTCAGCACACTTACGTAACAAAGATGCTATCTCCTATGTGAACCCATGTGACCACCCTTTCCCATGGTATGTTGCCACTATTGTTCAGCGCCATATATAAGTGCTCGCCATGTTTTTGGCCATGCTTCTCACTGCTGCTTTAGCCCCTCAACAATAAAGAACATGTCTCACCTGCCCACTGCCACTCACCTTTCCTCCAATTTCCGAAGCCTGCGCCAGAACACTCGCTAGCCACAGAGCTTCCTCCTCACACAGAGACTGTAAAACTGGCTGTATTCTGTCTGTTCTAGAATAAGAAAAGCATACAGAATGAATTATATTTATAGACATTTTATATTTAAAATAAAAAGTTCTTGTTAAATGTAACATGAACTTTTGACTTTATTATAGGTTATTAAAGGAGAGAGGCTAGCTTAATGATGAATAAGGCCTGAAGAAGATGAAAATATCATTTATTATTTTCCTCCATGCCTTTTTACTACAGAGTATATTTTTAACAACAAATGCTATGGCAAGTGTCCTCACTTAATTTAAGTAGCTAGTATTTTCATGTACTCTACAAGTTATATTATAACTTGGATAAATATATTTATGTTAAAAGATATTTACTTTCTGGTAAAGCTACAGTATAATGCTGTAAACATGACCTCAAAATAATGAATGCTTGCCTTTTGACTATATTTTTCTCTATTGCACTATTTCCTAAAACTTCTTAGAATATTTCTACATCCACTGAGTTTATACTCAGGCATTTTATCATGTACTTATGTTAAATCTTAGACTACTTAGTAATTAAAACTTTTCTGACTAAGAACCAGCATTTCTATATAATCACTTGTAAATTAAATTTATAATTAATTAATCATTATTATAATAATGTTTCTTTTCCTAATTTTCATAATCATGTTATAAGTAGCAGAAAATGTCACAGCTTGTTAGAGGTTTGGGAGTAAATCAGGCCTCACTTCTGTTATTTTCACATAGTGGAAATCATTAAAACATGTGAACACATTCTTATAGTCCTTACCTATCTCTGTAGGTCTTTTCATAAATATGGGATTGTGCTTTTTCTATCTATAATTACAAGACAGTAAGACCATGAAGAATACAAAGTTCACAAAACATGGGGTAGTGAAAGGAATTCAGGCTATTGTTCAAAGTAGACTTGCATAAAAATCCTACCTGTACAATTACTAGCCACATGACCTAGAATAATTTCCACAATACCTCTGAATATTGTAATACCTTATCTGTGTAAATTTGAAAAATGATGAAGTCACTTTGCCAACTAATATGAGGGCTAATGAAGAATTCATTTTGGATCCATGTTTTCTTCTTAAAATGGATAATCTTGGCATGATGCTAAACCCTCAAGCCTCTGGAGGTAGTCAGTCTGAACTTCTTTTTCTGGGAAGATGAAAACGACAGATACTTTTCCTCTTTTTCTTTCCTTCAAGTACAATTGAAAACCCTGGGAAATATACATAAAACAAACAAAAAGACTCAAAAGGTAGAAAGAAGACAGCAACTTGGCTAGGCACTTTGGGATATAAGGAATGAAATAGTGTTGCGTTATGTTGGTTTGGTTTTGCCTTAGATATCATAGGGTTGGGACAAAAAGAGCTATCATCCCAGAAAAGCTAATGGGTTCTAGCAAACAAAAATCTGCCCCTCCCCTCCAAAATTCAAACAACAAAAAGTCCACCCTAAAATGTATGTTCTCTCTCTCTAATGGAGCAGGGACATGTCATTCTAGCAAGACAAAAAGAGTTTAAACAATTGCTCTGCTACAAGCAAACACCACAGAAAAAAATATGTTGTAATGAGCAACACATCTGCTAGGGTAGAGTCCCATAATGCAGAGTAGAATGCTGCAAATTTCATGCCCGTCAGGTACTAACAAAGTCCTATTTCTGTATGATAAAAATAGAGACAACATGATGAAGAGCTCATACTTCCAAACCCACTTTAAAATAGTAAGACACCCTTCTCCCTCACTGTTGGAGTACTGTCAACAAAGGTGTCATGGGGAAATCAGGACTTTCACTACCATGGAATAACTCAATGGATGGGCTCAACAGCAGAATGGAACATACAAAGGAAAGTTCCCTGGAAAATAAAACAGTGCAAATTACTCAATATGAAAAACACACAGAAAAGAGACTGCGGGGAGGAAAAAACAGGGTCTCTGGGACCTATGAAACTATAACAGAATACCTAACATTTGAACATCAGAGTTCAAGAAAGATAACAGAAAGAAAGGGGAGCTAAAAGGAGACTCCAAGAGATAATGGCTGAAAATTCCCCAAACTTAGTATAAGACAAAACTACAATCAAGAAGTGGAGTGAACCATACACACAATAAATTCAAAGAAAGTACCAAGACATTGTCAAACTTTTGAAAACTAAAGACAAAGAAAAAAATCTTGAAAAGAATGAAATAAAAATGAAAAGTTACCTATATGAGAAAAACAATGCAGATGATGGTGGAATTCTCATCAGAAATCAGGAGGTCAAAAGAAAATCAGATGACATTTTTCAAGTGCTAAAAGCAAAGGAGAGTCAACCATTTAAGTAAATGGCTAAAAATTCTCTAAACAGAAATCGATAAAAGAAGGGATAGTAGATCACCCAAGGAAGAATGAACAGAGAAAGAGTAAAAATATAGGTAAAGAAAATATATTTTTCTCTTCTTGGTTTCTAAATCATGTTTGACAGTTGAAGCAAACATTATAACACTTTATGATGTGAATATAATTGTATATGAAATAAATAGTTAATACAGTTATAAACAGAGAAATGTAATGGTATATAAAATGTAAGTATAAGGTCTCTATACTTCATACAAATTGATAAAATGGCAACATCAATAGACTGTGATAAGTTATGAATATATAATTCAATACCTAGAGAAAACACTAAAATAACTAAGTAAAGACTGTATATATAGACACACACACATATACACACATAAATACATATATATATACAAGTATGTGTGTATACATATATATATATATATATATATATAAAATCTTTCTTAATGTATAGGGGACTGGTTCTAGGACACCTGTGGATGCTCAAGGCCCTTATATAAAGTGATGGAGTATTTTCACATAATCTATACACATTGCCTTGTACGTATGTGTGGGTAAATATATATATATATATAAAATATACTTTATTTTTTCATTGTATCAGAATATTGCAGGAGTACAAATGCTTTGGTCACATAAATTGCCTTTTCACAGCCCTATTCAAAGCTACAAGCATGCCCATTTTCCAGACAGCAGGCACTGCACCCGTTGGGTATGAATTTATGCATCCCCTCCTCCCCCCTCCCAGCTGTCCAATCCCCAGTGAATGTTACATCTATATATTCACATAAATGTTGATTGATTACTACCATTTAATGGTGAGTACATGCAATGTTTATTTTTTTCATTTTTGTGATGATTCACTTAGAAGAATAGTCTCCAGTTTCATCCTGGTTAATACAAGAAGTATTCACCATATTGTTTTTCATGGCTGAGTACTACTCCATGGTATACATATACCACATTTTATTAATCCATGCATGTATTGATGAGCATTTGGGTTGTTTCTACATATTTGCAATTATGAATTGTGTTGCTATAAACATTTTGAGTGCAGGTATCTTTTTATAGAATGTATTTTTTTCCCTTTGGTTAAATACCCAGTAGTGGGATTGCTGGATCAAATGTAATTCTATTTTTAGTTCTTTGAGGCATCCCCATACTACTTTCCATAGAGGTTGTACTAGTTTGCAGTCCCACCAGCGGTGTAAGAGTGTTTGTACCTCTCCACATTCCTGCCAAAATTTGTCATTTTGGGACTTTTTGATAAAAGCCATTCTCACTAGAGTTAACTGATATCTCACTGTGGTTTTGATTTTCATTTCCCTGATAATTAGAGATGTTGAACACTTTTTCATGTCTCTTGGTCAGAGAAGGAAATCAAGGGTATCCAAATGGGGGCAGAAGAGGTCCAACTGTTGCTCTTTGTAGATGATATGATCTTATATCTAGAAAATCCCAAAGATTGTGCCAAGAGTCTACTGGAATTGATAAATAAACTAACCAAAGTCTCAGATTATAAAGTCAATGTGCACACATGAGTAGCATTCATATATGCCAACAAGAGTCAAGCTGAGAACAAAATCAAGGACTCAATACATTTCACAATAGCAACAAAGAAAATAAAATACCTACGAATATGTTTACTTAAGGAAGTGAAAGGCTTCTACAGGAAGAACTATGAAACACAGAAATGGAAATAGGAGAGGATGTAAACAGATGAAAAAACATACGATGTCCATGGATCAGTAGAATTGACATTGTTAAAATTTCTATACTACCCAAGGTAATCTACAGATTCAGTAAAATCCCTATCAAGGTATCAACATCATTTTCTGCAGATCTAGAAAAAATAATTTTATGCTTCATATGTAACCAGAGAAGACCCTATATAGCCAAAGCAACCTTAAGCAAAAAGAACAAATAGGAAGCATCAATCTACCAGACGTCAAGCTATGCTACAAGGCTATGCTAACCAAAACAGCATGTTACTGGCACAAGAACAGAGACATTAGACCAATGGATCAGAAACGAGAACCCAGATATAAAACCATCCTCATGTTGCCATCTGATCTTTGACAAAGCAGACAAAAACCTACACTGGGGAAAACAATCCCTATTCAATAAATGATGCTGGGAAAATTGGACAGCCACATGTAGAAGATTGAAACAGGATCCACATCTCTAACCACTTGCAAAAATCAACTCATGATGGATAACAAGCTTAAACCTAAGACATGAAACCATAAGAAATCTAGAAGATAATGTTGGAAGAGCTCTTATAGACATCAGCCTATGCAAAGAATTGATAAAGAAGACTTCAAAAGCAATCACAGCAACAGCAAAAATAAATAAATGGGACTTGATTAAATTAAAAAGCTTCTGCACAGCCAAGGAAACAATCATTAGAGCAAACTGACCACCTACAAAATGGGAGAAAATATTTGCATGCTATAAATACGATAAAGGGATGATCACTAGAATCTATAAAGAATTCAAATCGACACTAAAAATAATCAACAAACTCCAATAAAAAGTGGCCAAAAGACATGAACAGAAAGTTTTCAAAAGAAGATAGGCTAATTGCCAAAAAAATTTAATTTTAACATTCCTCTCCCACAAAAAACACATTTTAAAGCCCAGATGGTTTTGGAGGAGAATTCTAATCCTTTGAAGAAGAAATTCTACATAATCTACTCCAGAAAGAAAAGTGGATGGTACACCTCCCAAATCATTTTATGAAGCTAATACCCCTGTTCCAAAAGTAGGCACAGAGAGTACAAACAACAACAAATCTAAAGACCAATATCCTCATCGATATAGGTTAAAAACATTTACGTAGATACAGTTGGAGCACTATGTATGTACTCTATGGACTACTTTGACAGAGTAGATTTTCAAATGTAACAAGATAAGTCAACTTGAGTGGTAATATATTTTGGGAAATCAGCTCACTATAAATTGTGACTGTAAACATTGTACTGTAAATGCTTTGTAGTTTTCCCCCAATTAAAAAAAAAAAAGATACACAAACAAAAAAAAAAACATTCTTATAAAAATAATTATACACCATCACCAAATGAGGTTTATATCTTGCATGCAATACTGGAGCACTATTCAAAACTCAAAAATGTAATCTATCAAGTTAACAGTTTAAGTAAGAAAAATCACAAGATCGTATCAATTGATCCAGAAGAAGCATTTCATAAAATTGAAAATTCATTTATGGCTTTAAAAAAATCTCAGAAGAAAAGGAATATAGTGGAATTTCTTCTACATTGGCCACATAAGTTGCATTTGCACAGCCCTACTTAAAGCTATGAGCTACAACTTTATAAAGAGAATCTACAGAAAAACTATTAATGACTTATTTAATCATGAAAAACTGAATGTTTTCATCCTATAAGGAATGTGAAAAGGATGTTCACGCTCACCTGTCTTATGCAACACAATATTGGGGATTCTAGTCAATGAAATAAGGTAAGAAAGGCCAATAAAAAGCATACAGATCAGAAAGAAAAAAGGAAATATTCTCTGTTTGCAATTGACATGATCATCTACATAGAAAATTCCAAAACCCTATTTTTTAAAAATGTCCTAGAACTGATAGGTGAACTCATGAACTTGAAAGGATACAAAACAAACATACAAAAATGAGATGCATTTCTATTACTAGCAGTGAACATATGGACACAAATTAAAACTACAATACCATTTATAATTGCATGAAAAAAGGGAAGTAACAAAATACTTAGGTGTATATCTAACAATACATCTACAGGACTAATATGCTGAAACTGTACAATAGTAATAAAAGAAATAAAATATTTAAATAAATGGGAGACACATACTGTTCATGGATTAGAAGACTCAACAAAAGTATCAATTCTCCCTCTATTGGTATACAGTTTTAACGAAATTTCCATCAAAATTTCAGCAAGAATTTTTAGATAGTAGCAATATTATTCTGCAATGTATATGCAAAAAAACTAGATTTTGAAAATGAATAATAAAGTGGGAGGAATTGGTCTATTCAAATTCAAGATAAATAGCTACAGGATTCAAGAATTTGTTGTTGAATCTGTTGAAACACTATTACAGATGTATAGTGTTTTGATCTTTACTTCATTGAAGAGGTTGAGATTATTCTAGAGTTATGGAAGTAGGCCAAACACACAACAGCCACCACTGGACAGATGAGATCCATAGCAGTTTATGAATTACATATACTCACAGCCTAAAGGAGGAAGATACCACATGCCATGCAATAGTTCAGTGGGTTGTACTCTGTTCCCCACATGTCAAAGTACACAAAATAATGAGCTTTAATTTTAGGTCTTGCACAACAGGCAGATATCTAGATAAATGGAAGAGAATAGAAAACACAGAAATAGACCCACACAAATATGTGTAACTAATTTTTGACAAAGATGCAAATGTAATTCAATGCAATGGAGGAAGGATAGCCTTTTCAGGAAATTATACAGAAACAATTGAATATTCATAGGCAAAAAAAAGAAATATATATATATGTGAAATATATACTTCACACGTTATACTAGCATCAGACCCAAATAGATCACAGACTTCAACATTATTTGTAAAACCATAAAAATTTGGAAGAAAAAAGAAAAATATCTTCAGGAACCAGTGCTAGGCAAAGAGTTCTTACTCTAGACACCAAAAGTACAATCCCTAAAAGGAAAAACTAATAAATAAACTATACTTCATCAAAATTAAAAACTTTTTAAAATGACATTGCTAAAATGATATGACAAGCTGTAGAATTAGTTAAGAATTCTACATGGAGTTTCCATGATGAATAATCAAGGTAAAGATAAACCTGCTTTCAAATGAAAATTCCAATAAATTTCAGCTTGTAATTTATTGATATGCATATTGATTTTGGGTTTAAGAATTTATCTTATGATGCAAGTTCTTAAATTACTATTCAATTACTTTATAAAAGAACTAAAGAGGCCTCAAACTAGATGTAGGAAATTGAAAATAAATAATTCAGTATAATTCCTTTTATAACTGTATTTTAAAAAGTAAAAAAGGACATAAAAATATTATAAAAGAGCTTTAGGCTGGGCGCGGTGGCTCATGCCTGTAATCCTAGCACTCTGGGGGGCCGAGGTGGGTGGATAGCTCAAGGTCAGGAGTTCAAGACCAGCCTGAGCAAGAGCGAGACCCCATCTCTACTATAAAATAGAAAGAAATTAATTGGACAACTAAAAATATATGTAAAAAAAAAATTAGCCGGGCATGGTGGCGCATGCCTGTAGTCTCAGCTACTTGGGAGGCTGAGGCAGGAGGATTGCTTGAGCCCAGGAGTTTGAGGTTGCTGTGAGCTAGGCTGATGCCACGGCACTCTACAGCCCAGGCAACAGAGTGAGAC
>CAUYRT010010975.1:0-38374 GCA_963574885.1 Lepilemur ruficaudatus | reverse complement strand
AGCCTAGCTCACAGCAACCTCAAACTCCTGGGCTCAAGCGATCCTTCTGCCTTAGCCTCGCAAGTAGCTGGGACTACAGGCATGCGCCACCATGCCTGGCTAATTTTTTCTATTTTTGGTAGAGACAGGGTCTTGCTGTTGCTCAGGCTGGTCTCGAACTCCTGAGCTCAAACGATCCACCAACCTCGGCCTCCCAGAGTGCTAGGATTACAGGCATGAGCCACCACGCCTGGCCTCAAATTTCTTTACTAGTACAGAGAATTAAAAGGAAAAATTAAAAGTCCTCTTCTCATCACATTTCATTCCTAGAAGTTAACATTTTCTAGAAATTTCTTATCTACATATATAGTTTGTGTGACACATATGTAATAAGCTAATTAGCAAGTAGCAATGAAAACTATGATTTTGGAGAACATTAAGGAGAACAAGTATTAATATTCATTATAACATGCATGACATTTTCTTTGTCTAAACTCAAAATGAAAAAATGTATAGCACCTCTGGAGAAATATTATAAGATCAACGTAAGTTTCAGAGTGGTGAACGACACAGTGTAAGAACAAAATTCTGACTTAAAAAGAATTTACCTACCTGTAAACCATTTCATTAGGAGCTGAGTCATCAAAGGCATAATCAAAACGAAATGTTTGGTTTTCTAGGTACCTTGTTAAATCTACTTTTTGTTTTGGTTCATGTACCATCACAACATCTTTACTAGGGATTGTGATTACATCAAGATCTTTCATTTGAGTTTCTAAAAGAATAAATGAATATCAATGCCCAGTAATTCTCACAACATTCAAATTAATGTACAAAAATTATTTCAAATAGTAAGAATTTATATAAAAGTAGTAAGTTCTGTAAATATGAAGATAATATCCCATAAACATGCCACTCAATAAGACAAAATATTTTAAGAACAAAGTAAAAAAAAATCAAGATTTCTGTGAAGCAAGAACCAGGAATGGCAATGATTCATATAGCAGTAACAAACCAACAAGTCTAGCCATAGAAATATGCATAATGGGTACGTACAAATGAAAGGAAATGATTTACATTTTTCCATACTGATATGATTTGTGCTATTATTAAAACACATTACAAATATGATAAAGTAAACCTTTTATTAGAGCTCATTAAGCATCATACCTTTTTTATTGAGTGGTCGTTTTCTTACACAAACACATATCCTATGTTCATCAATCTAGGAATAAAAAATACTTTATTTCAGTGATTATCAGTGTTATGAAAAACACTAAAAAGTTAACTATGTAATATTTCCTCCAGGGGTTTCAGAAATTTACACATAATGTAAATATAATAGGTAAGTTCTAAAAACAAATTAACTTTACACAAATTTTAATGGTTGTCAGACATAATTACTTCCAAAATTCTGAGTGTAATAGACACTTGCTTATTTTGTTATTTGGTAAATGATCACCTTACAAAATAAATTCGTAGAGTGTACTATTTTTAGTACCATTAAGTTCACATTAAGAAGCTGCCTTACACACTTCAAGATGTGCTGTACCCAACAAAAGTAAAAATTTCTATTCTACCAAGTGGCATTTTTTTCAGGTTCATTATAGGGAAAGTTGTTGGCGAAGATAACTATAAGCAATAAACAGTATTCTCTGGAGATTATCGAGCAAAATGATTTGAACTGTTCAATTTGCCAATTCTTATACGTAAGTATTTTTGCATAAAACTTATGTTCCCAATACATGCCTCTGTTTAATAATAATTATAAAGCAGGAATTAACAAAGTATGGCCTGCAGGCCTAATTTAGCCTACTATTTGTTTCTGTAAAGGTTTATTGAAACACACTGATTAAAACAAATGTCATACCCATTTGTTTGTGTATCATCTATGGTCGCTTTTACAATACAATGGCAGAGTTGAACAGTTGTGACAAAGTAGAAAATATTTACTTTTAGGCCTCTTTCAGAAAAAGTTTGTCAATTCCTGTCCTAAAACATGAGCCTATGTTTAGTAGGTGAAACACACGGAGGAGTAGCCAAGGCCTAAAATATATGGGATACAAATATTATCAACAGTTCTACTGAATGCTATATAACACATCTGGCTAACACAAACGTATTTTTTGTAGCTAACACATTCTGTATGTCCTAGGTCAGGTGGATTATTTTTATAAGTACCAATTACTTAAAAAATATTCCCTATCTAGTAAGTTCTCATTCTTTGACAGGAAAGGAGTTGAGTAAAACAAGCAGAATATTTTTTCCAGTACTAGATTTCAACTCCACTGCAGCCCTCAACAACCATCACTTATTGTTAAAAGACAAAATAAAATTTATTTAAAAATAACAAATTACTAACAGTAAATTGGAATGATGGTGGGATCTACAGCCCAAGGCAAAGAAGAAAATAAGTTTGGAACTGAGATCGAAGTATAACTGACGGTCAGAAAGGAAACTGCGTCTTCTGCTGTCAACTCTTGAACTCTTGCTCTGCCCTTCCAAAGACAAGGAAGCTTTGCTTTGAAAAGGACATCTCTGTGGGTAGCAAGTCTCATATATCAAATTATGGGAAATGAGCATAAATATGGATGATTTCTTGATTTTCTTCTGAAAACCTGGGGAATGAGAATCCATAAGGAGAGGAAAAACTATATATAGCTAAATGCAATATGAATTTAGTGAGTATCAAACACATTTTTATTTAAAGCATAAAAAGTTCCAGAGTAAAGGTTTACAAAGAATCTTACAGGATCTGCTGTTGTTAATGGTCTATAATCCAAACTTCCTCTGAAGTCTCTGATCATACACATAATTTCATAATTTGGGTTTGTAGCATCAACATCCTATCAAAAGACAGAGAGAATTCACCATTTATTCTAATTGCAATGATGCTCTACTTGTTGCATTTACAGTTATATATGGTTTGAAAATTAAAATAGATTGTGTCATCTGTCATAACCAAGCACAAACAAAAACTGAAGATGATATACGGTTTGAGAGTTCAGGTTTAATAATATGTTCAGAATCACTTCCATATTAAAAACAATTCTCTTAGTCTGCATGTACTCTGTTAACTCCAAACTAAAGGCTCCTCATTAAAAGCCACTCTTTACCTATTTCAAAAATCCATCTGTTAAACATATATCTTAATTATCTTAGAAAATGGAGCAAAAGAGAAATAGTGCTAATCTTAACCACTGGCAAAGAACTCTAGAAAAGCTGAAATTCTAGAAAAATTGATTTAATCAGATTTTTCTTCTAATTTCTTAATCCAGTGTTTTAGCAAAGTATTAGTAGAAATATGGATTTATTTATATTCATTTCCTATTTTTTGTTGACTTTCTAAAAAAAAAATAAGGTATGATAAAACAGCCCCAAATTGAGGGGACATAGAACTTAAAGGAATCAGGAGCCAAGACAATTTTTAAAAATCTTTAAAGTTCATGTTAGTGAATGCTGACTATAATTTACTTTTTTGCTTTAAAACTGAGAAAATTCAGATTAAGATACAAATAGCAATAGTTAACAGCCTCTCCTAGCCATGAATAATAAATAATTGAACATTCTAAGAAGTCAGATTTTTTTATGTATCATATTCAGATTTCTTTTGAACGTAATTAATTTACAAAACTGTTACTGAAATTTACTTTCAATTAACCTAGGAAGTAACACCAACTATGTCAATTGAGAAGTAGAATATGAAATGAGAATTAAGAGATCACAAAGATGTGTAAGTATTATGAAGTACCCACAGAAAACACCAGGTGGCATATTTGCTAAATATCAGTAGATAACCTATTTTGTGTACTATTTATTTCAAAACCCAATTAGCCATACTCAGGTCTCTTTCAGATAAAAGCTGATTTATTCAGGTTGAATATTATACTGGGTTTACATTTTCACAACACAACATCTGAACTGGTAGTTTAACATGATTAAGGGCATTTGAGCATACTATTAAATAAATAATACTGATGATTTACTATAGTAAACAAGTTCTGAGACTATAACAGATATCAGTACACTAGAGGAGTTATATGTACAGTAACACAATTTCTATTATGTAAAGACCTGCAGGCAGATAAAAAAACCAATCCTCTATGTAATTTTCCCACTGCTATCAAATAGTTTTGTTACCATTTTAAAATCAAAAGCCTATTATTCTTGAACCTCATACTGTATACATTACAATTTTGTAACACAATGGCTTATTATTCATAATGTAACAAACTCTGAGGCTAACACATACTAAGACATGAAAAGTAAACACAATGAAAATCTATTATGGTAATTTATTTTCACAGGAGTCTACAATATTCCTCAATGTCAATTTAAGGAATTCATGAAGTTCTTTAAATGAATCCCTCAACTATTTTTTCACAAGTCAATCACTTTCATTGATACGGTCTAATCCTTGGTTTGTGCATAAAGAAAATATATGTTTACGTTACAAACCTGGGCTCTTTTTTCTCTAAGTTCTTGCTGTTGCAGTCTCCTTTTTTCTCGTTTCTCTTGCAATTTTTCTACTTCTTTCACACAATTAGATTTTCTACGTGCTGAAAGAAAAAGATAAGCTGTAGTATGTATAGTTTTCTTTTTTATAGTACTGTACTTACACTCAAAAATTTTACATATGATTTCACCACATATACACAGAAAAGGTACACAGTGACAAAGCATGCCTATAACAACTACGTGAGCTCTCCTTATGAGCTTCTTTATCAAAACTAGGAACAGGACAATATACAAATGAGAGTCCCAGAAAAATGACTCAAACATATTGATACATGTCATCTCTTGGTTTAGATCACAGATCTTGAAACTGAAAGGATCAAGAAGCACAAGACTTTTTTCTGAAACATCTGACATACTGTCAAGTGCCCAGAATTTCAAACTCAAAGCAATTAAAAAAATTTCACACAAAAAAATTTTTGATCCAAAATATACATTTAAAAACCCAATTAAGAGACTAAACTAATAAAAAATAAATAAATAAATGTTCCACAGTGGTAAAAAGAAATCCGCAATCAAGTGTGCGATGAAACTGTTACCATTTGGGGACTTATAAGAATGACCAAGAGAGAATACATGTATGCTCAAAATGACTGAATCCTTGATACATAATTTACATACAAGGGGGTCCAAATTCCTTTTTTGCAGCTTGAACTGGAGATATATCTGAAACACTACCATTCTGTTGCGCAGAGGAAGACTGTTCAGGAAGCTGACTAGGCCGTGCACGTGCAGAACCAACCACTGTTAAGTAAAAAAATTTTAAATTCAGAACAGAAAATCAGTAAAAGCTAATTTTGGAAAAATGAAGAGACATCTCAAAAAAACCGTTACTTAAAAGTTACATCAGTAAATTGCCAAATTTTCTATTTATACATACCGTATTTCATTTATACACACATAAATCAATTCTGTTCAATAAACAGACATAAGCTAAAAGACGCTTTCAATGTAATATGTGTTGACTTAGTTTCAAAAATGTAATTTTAACTACAAAACTCAATCTGAATAATTTACGTAAAAACCAGAGCCAAGCTTGATTTTTAATAATCATTTAAAAATATATATGTGAACCCCTCCATGTCTTAAGATTTCAGACTGCAAAGGAATCCTCCTAAACTACATGTGTGAAATATAAATTTCAAATGCATTCTCATTTTTAAAAATTCACACTATTCAGATATACAGAAAGTAAATCTTTAAAGTCCTTCAACCCTCACTATTTTCCAAATCTCACTCTTTACAAATATGCTAATCTTCAGCAGAGAATTTCCCAGTGTGGATATTATAAAGGTGAAAAAAGGATACAAAATTAAATATAAACTCCTATAAAGAAATATATATTTTAACAAGATTCAAAGGATAGTGTTTAAACTGAAGAACTTTCCCTCTACTTCTAATCTCTCCTCTAATACTTCTGTCTGTGCTGCTCCACAGAGAAAAACATGACTATCACAAAGGACAATTTTCAATTGCTGAACAGTAGAAAAGAAATTAATTATGTGTTTCATCTCGTGGCTGAAAATAAATGAAGGGAGATCTTCAGTTAACGACACAATTTATGTCCCTGTGCAACTTTTCTTTAGCTGATTCCAAAGCTAACCATGATCCTTTTTGGAAGTCCATTAGCCAGAAAATCACGATCAATGTGATGAATAAGTTTACCTTTGTGAAATCAACTAATTAACTGACTCCTGCCCCATTCCTTCCTTTCTCATAATACTCTCCTCCAATCTGCAAATTATTGAATAAATTAAATGAATAAAATCTACATATATCATGGAGTTTCATATTCATCATATATATTTTCTAAATCATTTTTTGATGATTGATATCTGTGTTCGGAAATCAAGAACATACCAATCTTAAAATTAGCCACATAAAGTTTAAATGAATAATGTCATCAAGGGTAGTATTTACTTTTGATTTACCTTTTCAGGGACATAGTAAGAAGTCAACAGGCAAAATTAAGAGATAAGTTTTTATTTTACCTCTATTATCTCTTGGAGGAGGATCATTCTTAATTGAAGCCACAGTCCGTCGATTCTATAAAAGGAAAAATGTTTATTATATTTTCTTTCTTTACTCCTCATATAATATCACAATTTCACCTTCCTTTAATTAAACAAAAGTAGACAGACATGCATAAAATACAGTAATAAAAATACATACAATAATATAAAACTAAATGAAGAAACACTATTATCTTCTAATGACTTACTACTAATGCTAGCAATATTCAAAGTTCCCTTATATGAGGTATTTTCTCTTCCTACTCCAAAAATATTCAGGAGTTAACACAAGCCAGGTACTGCTCTAAGGACTTCCTTTACAACAACCGTATGAGACTATTATTATTGCTATTCCCATTTCATAGATGAGAAAACTGAAGCAGAGAATTTAAGCAGCTTCACTATAATTTGTGTTTTTAATCACCATGCTATCCTGCCAAAAGCATGTAATAAATAGATATCAGGGAGTAAATCATAAAATGTTAGTTTTAGAGAGCTTGGAATCCCTGGTTAAACTATCAGAATACTATGAAATGTGTATTGGCAGTCATCCTAAAAGGGTTTTATTAGAGTTTTAAGACAGCAAACTTTTGGTCGTATTATTCATTTACTCAGATTTCATTATATTCACCTTAAAAAAAGATATCAAATAATGGAGTTGTTCTCCAACACTGGATGCACATTCAAATCAGATGGGTACTATTAAAAGGACATTGATGTTAAGGCCTCCCGAGAAAAAATAAAATTAAATCTCTGATAGTGAAGCTCAGAAATCAGTATTTTAAAAAATTCTCCAGGAATTTTGGTATAGCAAAGGTTGCTAATGATATACCAAGAAGAATAAACTGTTAATATGAGGATCTTCCAAGGTTTTGAAGCCAAATATGAAAAAGAGGCCATTTACAAGTGGTAATAATGACCTATAAGCAGTGACTCTCAATATGATTAAATTTATGTGAACTGAAAATCTGCTTTATATTCATATGCATAGTTTACAACACAGACTGTTTTGTTGGTATCATTAAGCTTCTATCATACTGTATGTGGATGCTTACTATGTCTTTCCTGCAAGATAATCAATTTCTTATAGGCTGAAAGCCATGTCACTCATCTTTGTATTTCCTCTAGCACAGTACCTGGCACCATGTGGAAAAAAAAAAAAATCAATAAATACTTCTTCAACTGAACACAAAGAATTGCAGATTCAACAACTTTGTGGTAGTATCTGGTTTAAATGGAGCTATACTTTTTTTCCTGGAGACAGGGTCTCACTCTGCTGCCCAGGCTGTTGCCATGCAGTGCTATCATCTTAGTTCACTGCAACCTCAAACTCCTGGGCTCAAGAGATCCCACATCTCAGCCTCCTAAGTAGCTGGGACTATGGGCGCGTACCACCGCACCTGGCTAATGTTTTTATTTTTTGTAGAGACAGGGTCTTGCTATGTTTCTCAGGCTCGTCTCCAACTCCTGGTCTCAAGTGATTCACCCATCATAGCCTCCCAACATGCTAGGATTAAAAGCATTAGCCACTGCAACCAGCCAGAGTTGTATTTTTTTTTTGAAACAGAGTCTCACTCTGTTGCCCGGATTAGAGTGCCATGGCATCAGCCTAGCTCACAGCAACCTCAAACTTCTAGGTTCAAACGATCCTCCTGCCTCAGTCCCCCGAGTAGCTGGGACTACAGGCATGTGCCACCATGCTCAGCTAATTTTATATATATATATATATTTTTTTTTTTTTAATTGTCCAGCTAATTTCTTTCTATTTTTAGTAGAGATGGGGGTCTCTCTGTTGCTCAGGCTGGTCTCGAACTCCTGAGCTCAAATGATCCACCCACCTCGGCCTCCCAGAGTGCTAGGATCACAAGTGTGAGCTACCACGCTCAGCCCAGAGCTGTATTTTGATACAAATTTTTAATACTGAAGGGTTTCGAGGGAAAGGAAAAGGAAATATCTTTACAAACAGTAAAAATAATGTGCTTTTAACTTCTGTAAAGATAAAATCGCTAAGGAAGATACATCATGGTTTTAAGGTTTATCTTCACAGATAACAGAAGTAAATTACATGCTATCATTTCCCATCTTTCTTTAATAAACATAAACAGCAAAATTTTAATTTCACAAGACTACCAGAGTTGGTATTCGTAAATATACAGCTATTATTCCTTTGTCACAGTCATATGTATTCACCAACAAACACTAACAAGCAAAGGCTTTTGACTCTTATCTCCTAAGAAGCTACTAGCCTCAGGAAAAATCCTAATTAGGCAAGTAATTTCTAGGATCTTTTCTAGATCCTAGCAGAAAGAATGAAAGTTTTTTTAAAAAGCAAATTAATCTCAATACTTAAAACATACTCTCAATATCCTACCAAGTTCAAACCAGAACATACACACCTAACACACACCCTGCTGTGAATTTTCATCACTGACCTTTACAATTTTGTTTACTTTGGCTGAGGATGCTGGAGGTGGAGGTGTTTCTGGACTGGGTTCAATGTCTTCATCAGGTACAAGATCAGGGTTAAGTGAAAAGATGCTCTCCAGGTCAATCTGTTTATAACACACAAACATTTTGAGACTGCATTTTGACAATTAACCTTTTATTTTTCTAATAAATTGGCATAAAGTAAATAACAGCTAAATGATTTCATCCTAATGAATGGCAGTGCTTGCAAACTAAAATTATATAGAATTATAGCACACATATTTAAAGAATCTCTCTTAAAACAGCATTTTATAGTCTTGACTGTATGAATTATAAAGCAACACAGTGACCAATAGATCACATAACTAACTTACAGCAAGTTTCAAATTTTATGAGCTGAGTTAAAAAAAAAAATAGTATAGTTTCATCAAATAATTAACAAGTTTGACACATGCAATCACATAAGATATATAGAAGGAATCTACCTTCTTTTGAAAAGTTTTAATCATTTGAAAATTTTTCAAGTAATGATAAAGAATACATGTACTATACAAAACTACGTTTTTTTTTTTTTTTGAGACAGAGTCTCACTCTATTTATTCCCTGGGCTAGAGTGCCATGGCCATCAGCCAGGCTTACAACAACCTCAAATTCCTGGGCTCAAGCGATCCTCCTGCCTCAGTCTCCTGAGTAGCTGGGACTACAGGCGTGCACCACCAAACCTGGCTAATTTTTTCTATTTTTAGTAGAGACGGGGTCTTGCTCTTGTTCAGGCTGGTCTCGAACTCCTGACCTCAATATAAAACTATATTCTTTTCCGTTTTGTTTCACATTCAGCATCTTGATTGCAGGACTACTAATAAAATTTAACCCAATGGTCATACCTCTTTGCCTTTTGTATCTCCATTTTCTATCCATTCAACAGTTACACTTTCATTATCTTCATTTAAAGATGTTACCATTGCTTGATGTATTCGGCCTAAGTGGGAATAAAATACACATTTTTAAAATACCATGAATTATGGCATTCCTAAACAGTCAAATACAATTTTAAAACCTGTAATTTTTTTTTATTTAAATGACACTACTCTCCTTACAAGGGATGTACACAGAATCTCAGGATTAGATAATGAATTTTATCCATGGGGCCATCAATCAGTTTGCTACTTGTCAAGTCCAGGAACTCAAGAAATTGAGACCCAAAGTTTATTTTCAGTATTTATGATAAATGGTCACATAATGACATGGAATGCTTGAAATTTTTTACTGTTAAATAGGTCTAATCATTAGAAAATTTCCCTATTATGAGCCAAAAAATGACTGCATGGAACAAAAAACGAAAATTCACAAAGCAATTTTTAATACTATGCTGACATAAAACACTTTTTACTTAAAAATCAAGTTTATTGAATATTGTGCAAATTGATAAAATTATTTTAAAATTGAGAAATCTGAGTCCAAAAAGGTTGGGAAATGCTAACTAAAATGGCTTCTTCTATATGTTGCCTATTCAAATCTATTCTATTCCTTATTTTCCCTAACTACTCCAGATTTATCATCTATAGAGAGAAGACATTATATATAATGTATTAAACTAGTTTTCCCCTCTTAATAGACTGTAGATCACATGTATCTGTTAAATAACTACAAATCTAAATAATTACGTGTAATTATTACATAATACTCCATTATGTTTATCATAACTTATTTAATACCTATTCATGGTCACTTAGGATATATGCAATTTTTTACTATTATAAACACTGCAATGAATACTATTGTGTATTTGTCACTATACACTTGTCAGATTATTTCCTTAGGACAAATTCCTAGAAGCAAACAGAGTATTTATAAAAAATACTTTTTTTTTACTTGTTTCATCTGTTTTCATCTTACCTATCCTTTTGATTACCAGTCTAGTAAGGACAGAAACTATGTTATATATATGCATCTTTAATATTACCTAACAAAGTGCTGAACATATGGAATTTTCATATATATTTCTTAAATGAAATCTTTGGGGGCATCTATAATTTGCTTTAGGGTAATTTATAGTTATTTAAACATCTAAAAACAGATATACAGTACATAAAACAATATTAGTATAAAGCATACAATAACTTTAAAATATGCGCACTGTAATAATTTAAAAAGTGTTATTACATATGAAATTACTATGAATCATCACCTTTTCCATATGGGCTCAAATAAAAATTTGCAGAAGTTATAAATGAATATAATCTTGTAAAAAAATCCAATGTTGAGGATGTAAATACTCTCAAATGATATATTGGTGCTGCTTTGTTTAAAATATAAACTAGTGATCTTTCCATGACAGTATGTACAAATTTACCTATGAATTTTAACCACCACATACCATTCCATAAAAGGAATGTATCACAATTTAACTTTACTAAGAGTAATTTTAATTGTTTCCAACTGTTTGCCATTAAAAATAGTACTGAATATATAAACACAGGTATGAATATTTCCATAAATAAAATTTCTAGAGGCAGAATTAATGGGTCAAGGAAATTAAAATTTTGATAGCTATTTCCAAATTACCCTTCATTTACATTCCCACCAACAGTGAGACCTATTCCTCCACATCCTCATCAACACTGAGGATTTAGATTATTAATCTAAAATATTTATGAATCTAATGTGTCAGATCTTTCTTTAAGCTGCTGTTTTTTAAGCATGAATATGACAGATACTGGCTCATTTAATCTACAGTGTTCCATTTAATAGCAATAAATACACCCATGAGGTAGACAACTCCATTTTATTTTTTATTTATTTTTTATTTTTTTTTGAGACAGAGTCTCACTCTGTTGCCCTGGCTAGAGTGCTGTGGCGTCAGCCTAGCTCACAGCAACCTCAAACTCCTGGGCTCAAGCAATCCTCCTGCCTCAGCCTCCCAAGTAGCTGGGACTACAGGCATGCACCACCATGCTTGGCTAATTTTTTCTATATATATTTTTGGTTGGCCAACTAATTTCTTTCTATTTAGTAGAGACGGGGTCCCACTCTTGCTCAGGCTGGTCTCGAACTCCTGAGCTGAAATGATCCACCCGCCTCAGCCTCCCGGAGTGCTAGGATTACAGGCGTGATCCACCACGCCCGGCCGACAACTCCATTTTAAAGATGAGAAAACCGAAGCCCAAGATCACACAGTTTATAAGCAGCATGGATGTGAACCTTGGTCAGACTGTAAAAGCACTCACTATTAATTACTATGTTTCTCTACTGCCTTCAATTTTAAGTGGATAAAGATGTCTATATGGCTTAAAGTCCAGCATTACTGTAAAAACTGATAAACTATAGCATAGATTCTCAATCCTCATTGTGCACCAGACATTACTAGGAAATTTTTACAAAATAAAATGACAATGCCTGCTCCCACATAATGAGTTTATTCTTACCAAATTCACTGCTATCACCTTGGTGCAAGCTACCAATGCCTTATCCTTGGATTACTGTGATATTCTCCTAACTAGTTTCCCTGCTTCCAACCTATCTGCCCTTCTGTCAGTTCTCTAGAGCAGCCAAAATATTCCCAGTAGAAACTAAGTCAGATACTACTCCTTTGCTCAAAACCTTCCAATGGCTCCCCATCTCATACAGAGTAAAAGCCAAGGTCCTTTCAATGGCCTTTTAATGACCTCTAACAAAGCCCTACATGACCTAACCCTGTGGTCTCATTCATCCTTTACTAGAGTAGCAACTTTCCCTTTCAAGGGACTGATTCCTATCTCACACAATACCACCTCTAAGCCCTCCAATCCCCAAAACATGGGTCAAGGACTTAAATGCGAAATACAAATGTGAAAGCAAGTGAGTAAACAATGGTACCATTACTGAGATAAGTGGACACTGGAGGAGAAACATGTGTTGGGGTAGAAGAAAATGATGAGCTAGAAAATACTGCGAGGATTCAAAATGGAGAGGCTTAAAGAATGGAAATTAGATAATCCTTACTTCAATCTGATTTAGAAAGAAATTAGGTAAATAACCACTAGAAGTGGTATGTGTCATTTGGGTCCTCTTGGCAGCAGATGTTGAGACAGCTAGGTGTGCGAGAGGTTTACTGTGAAAGATAAAAGACGGAGGAAAGATGGTTGGGCATGGAAAACTTTCAGACTACGATGCAGATCTGAAACCTATGAAGGAAATGGGGATATGAAAGAAGCAGGACTGAGCAGATCATGATACAGATCTGACAAAGTCTTGGCCAACCCAGCAGGGAGCTTCAGGGCAAGACTGTCTATTAGAGAAGTCCTGGACTGGGCCAAAACGGACATGCCCTATTATCCATGCTATCTATACTCTGTCACTGGCTGGGCATTTCGCAGGAAATTCAAGGCCTCAGCCAAAAAGCTAAGAATCCAGAAGGTACTAACAGCTAGAGGTTATCAGCTGACTCTACTCCCTGAAACTGAAGTTCTTTCTTTCTTAGTGGGATATCCAAGCAGTATACTTACATGGTTGTTTGAAAAAGAAAACAAGTTTAATTGGTAGTGGAAATGAAGAGTAGATCCCAGAGAGGCATAAGCAGCCTTGCTAAGGTAAGCATAGTCACCATCACAAACTGGGATGGAGGAGTTATCATTGCTGCATCAAGCCCCACATCAATCACCATCTCCACAACATTAGTGAGACTGAAACCCAGCAACCACCCTTGTCCCCACCATCCATGGAGCCTCAGAACAGTAATACCCACTATTGGAGACAAGAAAATTATTGCAACAAAGGTTTTAGGGAAAATGAAAGGGTTTAATAAAGACACTGATATGGTTTTTATTAACAGGAAAAAAGGAAATATTTGAACCCAAGGAAGATGTATTTGAATACCAGATGATCATAAAGAAAAATCCTCAATAGGAAAGGGAGAAGCTGTGGTTGAGGTTGTTGAAGAAATGAGTTCAGAGATGGGTCTCCATGCAATTACCAACAGAGTTACAACAATGAGAATGGAGAAAGCATGTACATGTTCCAAAAGGCAAGACCAACACCATTCCTACTGCTGGGCATCTACTATAGTACTCCAACCTTTCTGGGCAAAGAATAGTGACTTAATGTACCATAACTACGTATGCAAAAAAGGTAGACTTGTGGGGCAAAATATTTATCAGGGCTATAGTTCACAATTCCACAGGGACCTTAATCTCCAAAAAGCCTAGAATGATTGGCAATGAGAGGATAAAGAAAATCAAGGAGAGACTACCCAGTATCAGCAGTCTCCTCGTTGGAACACTGGAACCTCCATGACTTCAATTCCCAATGCAGACATCCAGAAAGCCTTAAACCACAAGTTAGCAGAATCAAAAGCATCTGATCCACCAGCTAAGACTAAACTCTAGAGGTTGAGAAGGGCAGGACTGAGAAATATGTTGGCTTATCTCTATCATAATACAGTTTACTCATCCAACAAGATGAAATGAATACGAAATTCCAGCAGTAAAAAATGAATAAATGAAGTCTTAAGCATTTGCTTTTTGCCAATTTATCAAATAACGAGAAATATCTGCAGTATGGGGCTTTTATTTGTACTAAAAGATGTCTATAAAAAAGTATAAACAAAACTTTAACTTTTCCCCATATGTCTTTACATTTTTAAAAAATAGTATATATGGCTTTCAATTGAGATACTCAAGTGCCTCTTTTTTAACTGTAATAAAAATTTACAATTTGATTTTTTCAGGAGTCAAATAGCAAGCATCATTAAAGCTGTTAAATAACAAAATAGGAAGAGGGACAGATATAGGAAACATTTTTCAAAGAAAAAAAAATCATGATATGGTGACAACATATAGGGCATAACAGGAAAGTTTCAAGCCTGGATGACTGGGAGAATGACAGTAGTAGGGGCAGAACAATGGCACACTTTATCCTAAGGCTCAGTGGTTAATAGCAATCATGCATACATGGGTGTTAATAATATTAATCAGGACTGGAATATCTTCCCCAGAACCTGTGACAATCTTCCCACATGGCCCTCCAAATACCATCCCATTTCTCTGGTCTATCTGAGAAAATTCCTGTATTCCATCTTCACTAACTCATAGCCCTTTGCCTCTCTTTGATTCTCTATTTACTTTATTGTAAATTATATCACACATAATTCTACACTATACATTTAATTCTACATTTAAAAAAAACGAGCAAACATGTCTGTATGCACCACCAGCCAGGTTAAGAAACAACACTTCTGAAATCCCACGTTCTCCCTAACTGAATCTCTCCCACTCTGTCCTCTTTTCTCCTCCCAAGAGGTAACCCCTACCCTGACACTTAAGATAATCATACTCTGGCTTTTCTTTATAATTTTACCACCTATAAATGTAAAACACACATATAAAAAAATCTAAACAGTTTGCCTATTTTAAAACTGTATATAAATGGATTAACACTACTTTTAGACATTTCTTTTGCTCAACATTTTTTGGATTCACTTGTGTTGTTGTATGTGAATGTTGTACATACAAAATGTACATAACTCATTTTCACTACTGTACAGTATTTCATTGGGTGAATATGCCAAAATTTATTTATCTGTTCTACTGTTGACGGACAATGAGTTGTTTTTTACATTTCTGCTACCAGGAACAATGATGCTATGGGCATTATTATATATGTGTATTGGTAGCAATGTGTGAGAATTTCTCCAGGAAATATATATAGTAAGATAAAGAATAATACAGAATAAGAGTATATACACATGAAACTTTTCTAGCTAGTGTCATGATGTTTCTTATCTATATTGGCTGTACCTGCAATGATTTGTAATCCAACTAGCAATTACTTCACATCCACAATAATACTTAATATTTGTCAGTTTTAATGTATCATATTGTGGTTCTAATTTCTCTGATTTAATGAGGTTGTGCTTATTTTTGTGCTTGTTGGCTATTTAGACCTTTTGAGTGTCTTTTTCTTGCTACTTCTCTACAGAAATTATTTATTCTGGGTATTAATCTTTTGTTATATATATTGTAAATATTTTCTCCAAAGTTGGGGCTTATCTTTTCATTTTCTTTATGGTGTCCTCTGATGAACTTTAGTTCTTAATTTTAATGTAGTCAAATATACAGTTTTCCATACAGTTTTGTGTGCTATAAAATTCTTCCTTAGACTGAGATCATTAAGACAGTTTCTTACATTTTCTTCTAAAGTTTAAAGCCTTGCACATTCAGGACATTAATCTATTAGCATTTTGATATTTGTGTACGATAACACAATTTCCTTTTTTTCCTCTATGTAAAACAAATTATTCCAGTACCATTTTCCAAAAAGTCCTTCCTTCCCCTATCTGTAATACTACCTGTCATATTTCTGGCATACACATATGAGTCTGTTTCTTTATCCCTGAACCAAAATTACACTGTTGTAATTATTATTATAGCTTTGCTTATTAGTGTCTTGCCATAAGGTAGAATAAGCCTTTCTGCCTTACTGCTCTCTAAGAGTTTCTCCAATCTTCTTGCCTTTTTGCATGTCTCTATAAATTTTGGAATCAGTTTGTCAAGTTCCACAAATCAACTAAACTAACAAAAACAAAACACTACCTGTTGGGATTCTGAGTGAAATTGCATTGAATATTTTGTTATGGATTTTTCCATCATTCATCAAGAGTGATACTGCCCAGTAATTTTCCTTTCTTGTACCAACCTTACTCAATTTTGGCATCATGGTTATGCTAGCCTCTTAAAATGATTTTTTATGGCAGAGCTTTCCCTTTCCATACTCCGGAATGTGTAAAATTAGAATTATTTGAACCTTGACTGTTTGGTAGGCACTGGTTAAAACCATTTTGGTTTGGGGTATTATTTGTGGGAAGATTCAATTTTTTTAATAATTATAGAATTATTGTAGCTTTCTATTCTTGACTGTTTTGATATTATATTTTTCTAGGAGCTTTATATACATTTTCACATTTTCGGCATAAAGTTGTTTTATAATATCTGTTTAATGCCTGTGACATCTGTAATGATGCCCATTTTTTCATTCCCAATTTTTAACTACTACTATTTTCTCTTAATCTCACCTGAGATTTGTCTATTTTATTTGTTTTTTCCAAGAATAAACACCTAGTTTTGCTAAGCCTTTTCTTTTATTATGAGTTATTAAATACTTAATTTCTATCCTTAACATTATCATTTCTTTCCTTCAATTTACTTTGGGCATATATTACAGGGGTTTTTCCCTTAAATTCTTAAGACAAATGCTTAACCCATTCATCCTTATCCTTTCTTTTTTTTTCTCATAAGCAATTAAACCAGCACATTTCTCTCCAAGAACTGCTTCAGTAGTATCTCACAAGTTTTTATATGTAGTATTTTTGTTATTGTTCAGTTCCACCTATTTTTCTAATTTTTTCTTATGATTCTTTAACTCATGAGTTATGTAGAAGCGTTTCTCAAATTCCAAACATACAAGAGTTTCCTAGGTATCCTGTTAATGATTTATAAAGGTCAGACACTTGACCAATCAGAACAAAGCCACGAATAACTGATAGATTTTCCCAGTGTACAGTGGCTCAATATCCTTGTATTTCTACCTTAATTGCACTGGACTGCCTCCCCTAGTGGAAAATTTCCTACAAACCTAGCTCCAGGGAACAAATCTGCAGCATTTTTAAAAATCAGCATCTTTATTTAAACAGGAGCCATGCAAGTCCATGTCTTCAAACAGTAAACCTGGTTCTGATCTCCCCCCTCTTTTTTTGTTAAGTCTCTTTCCCCCCCATAATTCTACAGGAGCCAAACTTTTGCCATCCTTGCCTGCTTCAGTCACCACCCCTCCCTTAGAATTTCTGGTCCATTTCTGCTTCATGATCTGGTTGGTTTTTGAACTAAACTATGCTTTTTTAGTTTTCTCTTAGGTATCTGGGGCAGAAGGATGCCAATACATGAACTTTATTGTAGTATTTTGATCTGAAGTCCCAATCCATTTTTAAGTCATGTATCATATTCATAGAAAATGGAGGTCAGATCTGAAAATGTTGTTTACATTATTATATAAAACCAATGCTATTTAAATAAGTGTTATAGTTTTAAAAATTCTATATTTTTTTCAATTATTATGGGTACATAATAGTTGTATATCTTTATAGGGTACATGAAATGTTTTGATACATGCATAAAACGTGAATTAATTAAATCAAAGTAATTGAGGTATCCATCATCTCAGTCATTTAGCATTTCTTTGTTAGGAACATTTTATTCCACTCTTTTAGTTATTTTAAAGTATATCCTAACTTATTGTTGATTACAGTCACTTTGCTGTACTATCAAATATTGTTCATTCTATCTACCCACCTAACTATATTTTTGTACTCATTAACCATTCCCACTTTATCCTCCCTTCCCCACAACCCTTCCTAGTCCCTGGTAACTGTCATTCTACTCTCTTGTCTGCATGAGATCAACTGAAAAATTCTATAATTTTTTGAGACTTAACATCTAGAGACATATTTGAAAGTTTTATTTCAACCTACTTGTAAACATAAAATTAGAGTACAAAATGTCATCTATTGAGGATGAAGTAGAAAAATATTCAGTTTGGGAAAGTACAAGCAAACACTGCAGACTATCTCTCTCCAGTCATTATTTTCCCAATAGAACATCTCTTGGTTTCTTCCCAAGACTTCTCCCCAAACTTCATAAAATGGAGAAGGATTTTTCAATGCAGGATTTTTTGGCCCACGTTTATATAAGAAAAGATTTGTATTTATACATGCCAAAATTCAATTAGCATTTTATTTTACTTTATTTTCTTAAGAGATACCGGGGTGTATGCTCTATTGCCCAGGCTAGAGTTCAGTGGTGTAATCATGGCTCACTGTAGCTTTGAACTCCTAAGCTCGAGTGATCCTCCTGCCTCTGCCTTCCAAGTAGCAAGGACTATAGGCACATTCCACCATGCTTCATTTTCAATTTTAAACAAATTTTAAAAATTTGTTGTAGCGATGGGATCTTGCCATGTTGCCCAGGCGGGTCTCAAACTCCTGACCTCAAGCAATGTTCCTGGTCTTAGCCTCAGAAACCCTTGGGATTATAGGCATGAGCCACCTGTGCCTGGGTCCATTAGCATTTTGAGCAGAAGTATACAAGAAAAGTTTTGAGTTACAGTCCAGATGTAATTGCTAGACTGTCAGAATCACATACAGATTTTAAAAAATCATGCCAAGTATCAAAGTGACACAAAGTGTAGGCATAGGATGATGCTTTAATCATACTCAGTATAAACCATTTACTCACAGTTTATTTGTCCCGAATGTATGTCAGTCTCTCATATTTATTTAGCCCTGTTTTGCTTATTGTTGAGGGTCCCAAAATATTTAATAAATGTTAAAGAAAACACTGGGAATGGAAAAAAGCAATTATAATGGAAGGAAAGATTTTACTGCATATAAATCTTATTGTTTACTGATTAAGCATGATGATATTCTACTAATATATAGGTGACTCACAATGCCAGTTATATTTCTCAATTTGGTGAGAGTTCAGGTTGATGATGAATACACTGCACTTTTTTCCCATTTAAAATAAAGGCAAATATACGCTCCCCATCAGCATTTTCACATACAACATCTAATTTTTAGGAACAATTAATGACCTTGGATGGGATATGACTATGTATTGCTTAAAAACAAGATCCTCACAGGTTTCTGCTACTGAGAATAAGATTTTCAAATATATTAAACACAGTAATTCTCAGAAGAAAAATAGTCTATAAACATTCAATCTAAAAAAATGATAATTTCGTATGGTTCATTCAACCTACTAGAAAAGGAAATTTAACCCCAAATTTAGATGTCAAGATAACTTATAAAAATACAATCTGTTGGCCGGGCGCTGTGGCTCACGCCTGTAATCCTAGCACTCTGGGAGGCCGAGGCGGGCGGATCGCTCAAGGTCAGGAGTTCAAAACCAGCCTGAGCAAGAGTGAGACCCCGTCTATACTATAAATAGAAAGAAATTAATTGGCCAACTAAAGATATATATAGAAAAAATTAGCCGGGCATGGTGGCACATGCCTGTAGTCCCAGCTACTTGGGAGGCTGAGGCAGAAGGACTGCTTGAGCCCAGGAGTGTGAGGTTGCTGTGAGCTAGGCTGACGCCACGGCACTCACTCTAGCCCAGGCAACAGAGTGAGACTCTGTCTCAAAAAAAAAAAAAAAATACAATCTGTTAAATCAAACATAAATATATAATAAAATATTTTAAAATATAACTTTTATTTTAAAGCCATTTTATGTTTAGTTCATTCTAAGAAGTATCTTACATCATTTAAGGCTCAATTTTTTTGTTATGGTCAAATTAAATGGAAAATAGTTCAGATCTCAACTTTTTAATATTTATCTGTTGGTAAATATTAAGACAAACTGATTTTTTTTTTTTTTTTTTGAGACAGGATTGTGCTCTGTTGCCCAGGCTAGAGTGCACTGGCATCATTACAGCTCATACTGCAACCTCAAACTTCTGGGCTCAAGTGACTGATCCTCTTTCCTCAGGCTCCTGAGTAGCCTCAGCCTCCTGAGTAGCTGAGACTACAGGTGCGCACCACCACACTCAGCTAATTTTTCATTTTTTGTAGAGAGGGGTCTCTCTATTGCCCAGGCTTGGTCCTGGCCTCAAGCAATCCTCCCACCTTGGCCTCCCAAAGTGCTAGGATCATAGACATGAGCACCTCGGCCAGCCACGAATGATTTTTTAAAAAGAAGAAAGTACAAATGACTGAATAGAACATACACCCAAATTCAAGCCCCAGTGAAGAAAATAACAAATACTATGGCTTTCATATTTCAGGACTTTCTAATCTTTAAAATTAAGTTAGTTACTTAAGATTGGTATTAGCGCGGTTTAATTTGCCATAAAAGCTCATATATTTATTGAGCTATCAAAAACAAGTTTCACATGTTGACAATTGCCTTTTGGTCTCCGAAAACAGGATCCTATTATATGTTTTCTAGTTCACAGCTGAATTCACAGCAGCTGTGAGGCTAAGAAATGCCAGCAACCAATTAGGCTGGCATAAACCTTGTCTAGCATATAAAGTATAATTTGGTTGCAAATGTAGAAGACAAGAGCCAAAATAAATCAGCCAAGAATACTAATAAAATTTCATTACAAGTATTTAGAAGTCAGAATATTTAAAATCTAACAAATATATGTATTTTATTAAAAGGATGTGGTGGTAGAACATTAGGAAAAATACGAAAAAGCAACAATCAATTCTTTTCAGACCCAAGCAGTTTTTTAAAAGATTGCAGCTGTTTCTCACATACCTAGGATTACAAACTGGTTTCTTTTTTTTCCTATTTCTAATTATTCTAATCACAGGGTTGAGTATACGTGAACATACATGTGACAAGTCTTCCCCAAAAGTGAACATTATTTTTATCAGTTCCCCTTGAGATGTTTTATTCTTTTAAGATATTAAGACCTTAATAAAAATTTTGAAACCTAAATATGTAAGAAACAACTAAAATAATTAGTAAAAATAAAACTTGAATTATAAGATTGTTTGTAATGGCAATTTTCAAACCCTTTGAAGTTGTTAAAATCTGTTATTGTTTAAGTATGATAAACTTTAAGACAAAAATCAATGCTTTATAAAATATTAAAATATAATTTAAAAAATTTTACATATACTTTGAAAAAACTAGCATCACTGGTGATTCATGTGTATATAGCCCTGTAATGAAAACTAACAGAAATAGATAAAGGTCTCGAGATTAAGGTCTCCATAGAATCCAGAGATGAATTTCTTGTATCTGGTAGCCTGGCAGATGTGAACATATTTGGAGAGAATAAAACCCCCCAAAGTTGACTACCACTGCTTGGGAATGGAAAGCTGGCACTAGATTGGCCAGGATCTTGCATGCCCAGCTAACGCATTCATCTGCAAGAACTTAGATTCATGGCCCTGAGCTAAGTACAGCGCAGATCTTGCTTAGAATTCACTCTATGTCTTTAGAAAGTAATTTAAGTGCCTCAACTTTGGACTTTTTAATCTAAGAAGTGAGATATTTTGTATGGTGACTGTGGGAAAAATTTTTCAATTTAATTTATTGGCTTATATGCCAATAAATTAAAATATATAGTTCTCTAGTGTATCTTTTTTTTTTTTTTTTTGAGACACAGTCTCGCTCTGTTGTCCCGAAAAGAGTGCCGTGGCGTCAGCCTAGCTCACAGCAACCTCAAACTCCTGGGCTCAAGCAATCCTTCTGCCTCAGCCTCCCAAGTAGCTGGGACTACAGGCATGTGCCACCATGCCCAGCTAATTTTTTCTATATATTTTTAGTTGACCAACTAATTTCTTTCTATTTTTTTTTTTTGTTTGAGACAGAGTCTTACTCTCTTGCCCCGGCTAGAGTTAGTGCCATGGCTTCAGCCTAGCTCACAGCAACCTCAAACTCCTGGGCTCAAGCAATCCTTCTGCCTCGGCCTCCCAAGTAGCTGGGACTACAGGCATGTGCCACCATGCCTGGCTAATATTTTCTATATATGTTTAGCTGGCCAATTAATTTCTTTCTATTTTTAGTAGAGCCGGGATCTCGCTCTTGCTCAGGCTGGTTTTGAACTCCTGACCTTGAGCGATCCTCCTGCCTTAGCCTCCCAGATTGCTAGGATTACAAGCGTGAGCCACCATGCCCGGCCTCCATCAGAACATTTTATGGCCTCTTCCTAAAAGCACATTTATTACTGGGTGGCCAACTCTATTTAGCAATTCAAGGAACTAGCGTGTACAGATATGACCCTGCCCAAGAAGAGCTCATATTGATGAGATGTGTTTGTTTTGTGTGTGTGTGTGTGTGTGTGTGTGTGTGTGTGTGTGTATACCAGCATACTTTATGGCATCTGGGCTATTTTCTAGGAGAACATTAAAAAGCTAGAGAACAAAAATGTTTCAAAAATATGTTGCTCCTTTTAACTAATTCCAAAATAATAGCATAGTTTGTGATACAAGCTGGAAGCACAGGACCTTCCAATATGTCCAAAAATATAACTACCTCAAGGAATTACAGAGAGTAAATGGAAAGATTTATTTCAAAGACCTAGACAGGAGCCCAGAAGACCATTCCATGTCATGGTCCAGATGTACTTCCAAGTACATTAAACTCCAAACATCTTAGGACAAGAAAACAGAAAGTGAAAATCATAATATCCATATTCAACCAGCAAATATCCATATCTATATATTAATAAGTAATGTTGAATATTTGAGGTGAAAAACAAATATTTTATAAGCACGTTGCCAGGTTTTACTTACAAACGCCATCAATATAACCGCCTGTAAGGCTTGCATCCGTCAATACCCAGAGGCCACATTCCTAGAAAGAATAATTTTAATTTTCTTTTAAAAACACAAGTTTAAATGCTAGGTTACCTCAGCAGTCTGCCATACTCCTGACTCACCCTTACTCATCTTAGAGTGCTTAGGTACATATATGCACATATGTTTGATCTCTTTCTCAATTCTCTCTCACACACACACATGCACAAACACACATATTCACATGAATAAACAGCCATTTCAAAGTCAAGGAAAATCTATAAAATATATTTATAAGGAAATGTATACATACACACACACAGACACACATATATATATAAAGGAAAGAAATTGCCTTTTTTTTTTAGACTAGCCAAGTACAGTAATGAGCAAAGTGTTTGTTCAGTGGCAATTTCATTAATTTCTTTCATGGTGAATGTTTCCATTTGCTTTTAAAACTGGAAGGATGATTACCTTTTCATTTCAAATTACACTTATATAACACTGTCCTCCAGTGACATATTAAATAAAAGGTTAACATTTCATAATGATCATTAATTCTGAAAGGGTTTCCAATTGTAAAAGATATAGCAAACTAAACATACCTGAAAGACTGCAAAAGAATTCACAAACATGCCTAAATAATAGCCTGTGTTATAAAACTCCAACTCATGGACCACCTAAGGAGAAGATAAAATACACAGAATGAATGGATTCATATCCACCTTCCACAACATTTCTTATAAGTAACTTAGATAAGACACAGCCCTCATGCTTATCAAATCTAACAGTGACACAAATCAAGGAGTAATGAGTACGCAAATGCTTTGTTCATGATTCAGTCAGTCAAAACTACATTTTTTGTTTACTCTTAATTTCACTCTGTTCAGCAACTCAGAATTCCTATGAAGTCTGGACTTCAGTTTTGCCCAGAAGGAACTTAAATGTCACTGTTTGAAAAGACAAACAGGTAGAGGTCAGTGTTAAAAATGACCCATACTTTTGGCAGAGATAAACAGGTTAAATTTGAAGAAGATTAATATAAGCTTTGCAAAGTATCAGTAATCTAAATTTTTTAAAATAACCTAAAAAGGTAATTCAGAAAAGAAGAAATATGAATTATTAATAAGCAGAAATAATATTCTGCCTCATTGATAAAGCAATGCAAATTACAGCATCAATGAAATATAGTTTTTTCAGTAATAAGATATTTGCATGTATCACATTAGCAATGCTATTTTTTCTTTAATTTTTTTTTTACTAGTCAAGTGCAGTAGTGAGAAGGGAGACAGAGTAGAACAAGTTCAATCTGTAACTGACTGTGAACAATCAAGCGAGATAACTCACTACCTTCGGACCAGCTAGCAATGCTATTTTTTTTTTTTTGAACAGTTCTCATTGCTAGCAAGAGTGGGTAAAACAGGCTAAAAGAGGGAGCAAAATTAGCAGTTCCTCAAAAAGTTAAACATAGAATTAGAATACGACCCAGTAATTCCTGCCCTAGGAATACACCCAAAAGAACTGAGAACAGAAACTCAAAGAAACATTTCTATGCCAGTGTTCACTGCTGCATTCATTAGTCACAATAGCCAAAAAGGTAGAAACAACCCAAGTGTCCATCAACAGAAGAATGTATAAATAAAATGTGGTGTATACATGCAATGGAATACTATTTAGCCATAAAAAGAAATGAAGTTCTGATGCATTCTACAACATGGATGAACCTTGAAAACATTGTGCTAAGTGAAATAAGCCAGACACAAAGGTCAAATGTTATATAATTTCATTTATGTGAAATATCTAGAATAGGCAAATTCATAAAGACAGAAGTAGATTAGAGGTTGCCAAGGGCTGAGGGTAGGAGGAAACAGGGAAGTATTGCTTAGTGGTTCCAGAGTCTCTGGGGCCATGAAAAAGTTTTGGAAACAGAGAGTGGTGATGGCCATCCAACATTGTGAAGTAATTAATGCTACTGAATTATACACTTAAAAATGGTAAAAATGGCAAATTTTATGTTATATATTAACCTACAGTTTAAAAATGTAGCTATTACACCTTTTTAAGTAACTATTTTGATACTTCTCCCTTATTTACATTAGCATTAACTAGATAAGACAAAGGCAGGATTAGAAACCATGACAGCATCTAAGTACAAGTTGAAAAAACACATTCTGGCATAAAATTAAACACCTGTAACCACTGTGTCTGCAATGCTAACAACAACCATGGCTACATCATCCACAGTAAGCTATTAGAAAGGCACCAATAAGAAAACAATAGAATGAGAAGACAGAAAATTTCACGTCTCAACAAGTTGGCAAACAGAGTTAGCTCAACTACAGATGATGGAGCCAGAGCCAGACATAACAAGGAGAAAAAGTTTTAGTTCCAGGACTCTAGCCCTGCCACAAAATACAAATACATGAGGATTTGCACCTGCTCCCACGCAGGCATAATTAATAGCAATATTCAAGAAGCAGCATCTAAACAGTGGTTACCAGGGACAAGGGGAGAAGGAAGGAAATGAGGAGATATAGGTCAGAGGGTACAAAGTAGCAGCTATGTAGGATGAACAAGTCTAGAGATCTAATTTACAACATGGGAACTATAGTTAATAAAATTGTGTGGTATCTGGGGTTTTCTATTAAACAAGTAGATTTTAGGCACTCTTGTCACCAAAAACAAATAGCTATGTGGTATATTAATTTGCTTCACTATAGTAAGCATTATTCTAGCTATAGTAATATATCTACAGTAATATAATAATATATAATACAATATATAATAATATAATATCTATAGTAATATGCTTCACTATAGTAAACATTTATACTATCTATATGTATCCCATAGCATCATGTTGTAAACCTCAAATATACATGATAAAATTTATTTTTTAAGTAAAGCATCTATCTCACTTTAAAAATCCTCCTTTTCTCACTTGCTTAATAAAAATGCACTTTCAAATTTGCAGCACAAGCTAATGACAATAAGGCTGGTGTCTAAAAATTACTCCTGCAAGATGCAGTACACTTAAATTATGCCAAGGCATTCAAGAGGCTCTCGGCAGCACATACAAATTTAACAAGAAAGAAAGAAGCCAAAACAGTCTATTATCACAGGCTCCTGACTCCCTCCTCCAGAGCCAACTCTGGAGAAACAATAAAAGCAGTAGGAAACTTGGATAAGTGGAATGAGAAAAGCCCTGGAAGAGTAGAAGATAGCTGGAATTGGTGTTGGAAGAAAGTGGGTGGCTTCAGTTTGAGACAGAAGGCAGCTAAAGGCAGCAGTCAGAAGACAGGCTGGAGGAAAGGTTTTTAAATTCTACTCTTGTTTCTCTCCAGGGAGTAGCCTCAGGACAATCATTCCTCTCCATTTCACTGCCAAAATCAGCAGCAGACCCACCGCCCGCACAGGTGTCCCAAGGATAACACCAGGTCAGTAGGTCTGACCTTCTGGTGTGGGAAAGTAGGGAAAATATGTAGACAGACCCATTGCCCTCCAGCATTCACTCTTCTTCCCTCCCCCTTCAAACCCTCAGGGCTGGTGGATCATAACCTCAAGAGACTCTCTTCCTGGTGCTGTTTTCCCCAAAGGGTTTACGAGTGAACTGAACAGAAGCAGGCAGCAGACAGAATCAGGAGTAATTCTCTAGTCCACGAGGCTAGACTTCTCTCTTTAAATTCACAAGACTTACACAGATTGGAGCGTGATGTTCAGCCTTCCCCAACAGATAGTATCAGAGCAGCTGCCAAATGAAATACACTTCCAAAAAGTATAACTACTGTAAAAGAAAGACATCCAACTAGACATACCTCATGTGATATACAATTACTGAAAAAGTCAGCTCAAGAATTCAAAATAAGCCTAATAAATACACAAAGGAGATAAGAGGAGATAGGAGCAATAAGAAAACAAGAACAAAAAATAAGAACGAAATAAAAACAATAGATATTTAAAATATTATAGTTGACATAAAAGACACACTACAAGGGATCAAAGTAGGATAGACGTAGCTGATGAATGATCAGTAAGCTGGAAAAGTCAACTGAGGAACTTTCTTAGAGAAATACAGAAAAGCCAAAGAGATAGAAAACATAAAACAAAAAGCTAAGAGATTGTGAAGGATGGAAGTAGAAGTGCCAGCTTCTGAACAACAGGAGTCCCAGAAGGAGAGAAAAAATAAAATAGAGAGGGGGAAATATATGAAGAAATAATGGACACAAATTTTGAGAATTAAAAAATGAAGGAAGAGCATAGATTAAAAGGGCAACCCATAGAAACACAGACTAAAGTCTGTACACGAGCAATACCATCTGACTAGGGTCGGGCGGGAGGAGGACAAGGAGACAGTACTAGCCAAAAAAGATAAAAAAGCATACTAAAATGCTCATCTTGTTAGATGAAGATACAAATATCGATAACCTTAAGAAATCAATAAGGATAAATACATATGGTTCAGGAGTTAAGGACATCTAACATAGTAACAAAAATAGAATTATATAACCTTCAAACCAGCAAAACAAAATTTGATCTAGCCCCCAGAAAGAAAAAGAAACAAAAAGAGAATAGTCCAAATTATTTGTAAATAGGAAATAAAATAGCAGAAAAAGTCCTAATTAGAACAAGAATTACCATATTTGTAAATGGGTTAAAGAAGCTTATTAAAAGATATTGACCATGAAATTAGTTTGCAAAAACAAAAGCAAAATCGACAAGATACACTTAAAACAAAAACTTACAAAACACTGAAAATAAAAAGATGGAAAAATATACCAGGCAAATATGAACCAAAAGAAAGCTGGGATAACAATATTAATATCTGACAAAATTTAATGTAAATATATATATTACACGTATATATATTAACATAAATAGAGACAGAGACAGCACACCCACAAACATATATGTAGATAGAGAAGAAAAATGAAATAATGTATTTATCAAGCTATTTAGAAAGTGATAAAATAAGAGATATTACTATATTCGGTTAAATCAAATGCAAGATTTAAAGACTTAAAGAATAACATGAATTTAGGAAACATCAAAGAGAAAAAAATGACCAATTGGTTTTTGTAAAGTTTTCTTAAAAAAAAGACTAAAAAAATTAGTTGTATAAACTGAAGAAAATGTACAATTTTTCACAAGAGAATTAATTTTATAATATAATGACCAAATCAACCTAACAATATATATCTTTCTTCCTGAGGTATTGTTAAACACTGTACTGAATCAATTAATGGACATAGATTATACGATCTATATTACAGCTGACAACAGCACACAAGGATGTATTAAGAATGTATAAATAAAAACAAAGTGACTAATGAATATGAGATTAGTTTATGTAATGTTCATATACTTCTTGGTTTGTAAGTTTTCTGCAGATTGACATGATTTCACTCCCTCAATAGCCTGCAAATTCTTGATTCAATGGGAACTATAATTAGTTATAACCATCATGTATAACCAAAATAGAAAGCACTTCAAAATTATCTAAAGCTTTCTCATCCAGTGTCATATGGAATTGGCCAAGTCAATATTCTAGCACATTCTTGGGTGCCTTAAATTAAAATACAGCATGAAAATGAGAGAAAACTCTAGGTGAAATTTTTTCTTTTTTTAGAATATTTATGAGGTACAATGTGATGGTTTGATATAGGTATACATTGTGGAATGATTAAATCAAGATAATTAACATATTCATTGCCTCACATACTTGCTATTTTCGTGGTAAGAACATTTAAAATCTACTCTCAGCAATTTTCAAGTATACAGGACATTATTACTAACTGTAGTCACCATGCAATAAAATAGATCTCCAGAACCTTTTGCTCTGATCCAACTTTAGGTGATGTTTCTCATGAGAGATAGCAGGCACCTAACCACTTAGGCATCTTTCCAACACAACCAATGTAAGACAGATTCACTTTTATTTGGAAGCTTTACTGATTATTGACTTATACAAGCAAAGGAACTATTAACAATAAGATTTCTTTAATTATTTAAAGTTTCTTTAATTATTTCTTTAAGTTATTTAAATTTATTTAGTAATTTAAATGCAATAAAGTTTCCTTTTTCTCTTTTAACATGTATTTTTGCAATGAAAAAATGGCTACACTCACATTTTCCATTGTAATATCGTTTGAGGCATTCATCAGATTCACACTTTTGTCAACAGCTACGATCCCAACTATTGAGTCTGGCTGTGTCACAGAGATCCTAAGAGAGACTTTCTCAGATGGTTCAGCATTAGCTTTACTCCAAAATAACTTTATCTAAGAAAGAGAGAAAACACGATTGACTTATTTGACTTTTTTAAAGCATCATTTGTATGTCTTACCAATAGCTGATCAATGACTCAAAATCTAGCAAAGAATCTACATTTGCCTTTGCTCAGGGACAATTCTAAAACCATACATAACCCTTCTCTAGGGAAAGGAATTAAAAAACTACTCCCGCGGTGTTTACAAGTCATGGAATGTCTCACAGGGGTATAAATTTGAATTATTCTTCAATTCTCTACTTTTCCTCTTCCCTTTCTCCATCTCCCACCTCTCAGCCCCCAGCTAGTGCTGAACAGAAGACAGCAGTGTCTAGCATACCTGGAGAAGGCCAGCATCCAAGAGGAGGAGCATGACAGAAGAAAGAAACTGCAGATGCCTACATACTGGCGACATGAACTTAGGAGTGAATACAAGGAGAGCTCCCTGGAGGACTCATAGACCTACCTGGGCCGGGGGTGACGGAGGGCTCTTTCCAAGGAAGAAGGTGGTCAGACCAAACACTAGTCAGACCTCTATGCTCTGTGTCTCCATGGCTACCTGCACTTCCTCTGTCATTACACTCACCAGAGCACAGTCCTACTAATACTTCATAAAGAATATCAATCATCTCATCGCTGCTCAATCAAATGGCTTGGTCATGAGGCCCCTTCCTAGTGGGAGTTTTCATTTCACTAGCTGCACCTCAACACTCCACTGCGCCAGTGATGGGCCTGCCTCCCCAAGAGGACCTTCATGTTCTCAACTCGACTGAACTTTAGACAGGCTTCTTCCTGACTATAAGCTCCTGACCTCCTTTTTCTTAGAGCATTTACCTTAGAAAACTTGCAACTGTAAATTCTTTCTCTGCCCCTTTGAAATGTAAATCTCCCAGCCTATTGCCAGTTTTACAACCCAGAGCTGGGCTTTCATTTATCTATTTCATTAGCTGGAAACTGACCCAGGACAAAGTTTCAACCCATATCATCTCAAGTGGCCTCACTTCCTCCCACATCCTTCATTTCACTCTCACACCAATATCAACACCACATGAATTCTATGTTGCCACTGGACTTTCTGGAATTCTATGCCAAAGCGATATTTACTCAACCCTTTGAAAAATCCTGAAAAAGCTTCACAGATTTGAGTTAAAGTCCTACAGACAGGAATATCTTACAAATAAGACCCTCAGTGCCCAGTGATTCCACAGGCAAAAATACTTACATAGTACTAAATACAAAGAGCTTCAACTATAATTCTAGAAATGAATAGTATAAATTTCTAACCAATTTCATTTAATGACACTTTTATAAAGAAATACTATATTTCTCAGACTTCAATAATATGAAGTTTTCTTTTAAACATCATTACCTTAAATCTTACCTTATTTTCAAAAACAAGCTGAACGGGAATTTTTAGAACATCATTTATAATTTCCCCATTATCTTCAACATAATACACAATTATACAGGCTTTTGGAGCCCAAGAATTTTCTGGTGTTAAAGAGAAGGTTGTTGAATTTTGTTTGCCGACAGCCACCAACTGTCCCCTGGATACTACCTGAAAAGAAGAATAATAGGTAAGTTAAATTTTTTGCTAAAACTAGTAAGATCTCAACTGAAGCTATGTTTATCATAATTTTAAACATACACACAAATTCTTGACTTAAATCAGCTTCAAAGTCTTTTTGAATACAAAAACACCTCCCTGACAAACACAGAGAGTATTTTCTGGGAAACAGAAAATGATAAAGTTAAAGTGATACTGATTGGAACAACAGTAGCTTCATAGTCAAGAATCCATTTTTTGGCCCTGAGCAGTGGCTCACACCTGTAATCCTAGCACTCTGGGAAGCCAAGGAAGGAGGATCGCTTGAGGTCAGGAGTTCGAGACCAGCCTGAGCAAGAGCAAGAGCAAGACCCTGTCTCTACTAAAAATAGAAAAAATTAGCCGGGCATGGTGGCGCACACCTACAGTCCCAGCTACTCAGGAGGCTGAGGCAGAAGGATTGCTTGAGCCCAGGAGTCTGAGGTTGCTGTGAGCTAGGCTGACGCCACCGCACTCCAGCCCAGGCAACAGAGCAAGACTCTGTCTCAAAATAAACAAATAAATAAATAAATAAACTATATATATGTGTATATATATAAAAAAAAAGAACCCATTTTTGATTGGAAGGAACACAGGGCACCACTAGGAAAGCTGGATTAGCAAAATTTCAAGGCCATATATAGCAATCTTTATTTTCTTTTTCGTTTTTCTTATATTTTATAATTTTCTACAATGAATATATGTGGTTTATCCAACAGAAATTTAGATTTTAAACATAATGCAGGCTTTAATCATCCACTTTAAACTGAAAATACAAATATAGGTGAAGGACGAAAGAAGATATTTTGATTGTAATATAAAAAGGACAGGCTAAAAAGGAGTAAGGCAAAATTTTAAAAATTAGTAAGTGCAGTGTAGACATAAGGTAGGCATCATTTAAGATGATTCAATAATAGATCATAAATTTAGATTCTACAAGAAATTACCATATAGCTTAACTCCTTCAACTGCTTGTTGCCGCTAACCACCAACTCAAAAGGTGATCCCACCTAGAAAAAACATCTTAATTAATACATACATAACAAAGGCAAGAAAGTCCATTATGTTGTATTAATAATTATCAAGTGAGTTGTAAGCATTACCTTTATATTTTCATCTCTTGTTTTTAGCTGGATGTATGTCTTACTGGGAGAAGTAAACATACCATGCACTGCCATGCTACTTGTGCTATCAAGAAAACAGGCCTATAACAAAAGAAAAGGGAGCTATAAATTTTTATCTTTAGCAATGCCTTGAGAAAAGTCGCTACCTGAACGCCAAATTCACTTTCACTTTTTTTCACGCAGAAAAAATATTAATACGTTCACCAGACATTGGAACTTCATCATTTTATGGCTTGTACTACAAAGAAACTGATGGTTTTAAAACATGGGAAAAGGTCTTCACCATCATAACCTAAGAGGAAAAAAGCATAGTCCTGGTTTATTTCAGAAACAACGGAATTTTTTCCGGAAACACTATGAGAAGAGAGAATGAAACGGGAAAGGGATCCTTTCCTTCTCTCTACAACACACAGCTCATACACAAGCAAAAAATTTTATCACCTCACTTGATCCACCCATGTTCAGAGTAAAAACCAAAGAGGCCACATCTGAGGAGCACCCTGCTCCGCCAGAGCCCTGACTTGGGCAGGGCTGTGTAACCAAAAGAAAGATGGCAGAAATGATTGGGGGTTCTCAGACAAGTCACTCTGGGAAAGAGAGCTTAGCGAAGGTACGTTAAGTGTAAAAAATACATATTCTTCTTTCATTTCAGCTCCTGCCAAAATAAAATTCAAATGACTGAAAATCAACCTGGGCTTTGAGGAGCTTCTCCATCGTATCTTCACGTTGCTATATTTTACTGTGCCCTTCAAAATGAACTGACAAGGAAACATTCAATCTAGCCCTCAGCCACGGTCATTAAATTACTTTTAACACTTTCCCCCATTTTCTTTTTTAAATAGAAAGATGTGCCCACTCCCTATGCACTTTGAGCTCTGACAAGCTGAGTGCCTACCACAAGATTACGATTTGTGATGGTGTTGCTGCAGTGACATAATGGTGGGAAACTGATGGTACCTTCAACTGCAGCTCACTGGAATCCTGCAAGATTGGAAATTCAACCTTAAAGATTCCATTCTGGGGGACAGTATAATTTATGATCTGGACAGGTCCCATTTGCTGATTTCTATGGTCCCATCTGCTCCAGTGCTCGGTATAGTTTCTCTGTGTCACTGTCATGACAACATTATTTCTTCTTTCTTCAAGAGTCAGTGGATTGCCGTCAGAACGGGTTACCTTCACCTAATTGTCAAAACAAGACATTTTAAAAAAAGGTAACAAGAGAAGCAAAGGATTTAAGCGCAATTGAATCCAGTTTCCATCTGAACTATTCTCATGAAATTGAACTCTCAACAATTAATTAGCAGCACTCTAACTCCAGACTCAGTGGCCTATCTCTAAAGGCATCCGACACTGCCGACCACCTTCTTCTTAATATTATGGCTTCCTTTGCTTTCCACGGCTCCACACAACCTCCTTCACTTCCTACTTCTCTTTCTGAATCTTTTCAGTGTATTTTTTGGTTCTTCTTCCCACTCTCCAAATGTGGGAATTTGCCAAATTATCCGTCATCTGTTTTTCTCTCTTCCTCAAGGTCTCAGTACTCCTAAAGCTAAGTTTGCTCTCTGTGACTGGAGCTTAAGTCCAAAATTCCCATCCTCATCTTGATCCAGAGTTCATACCCAATACCTCCAATTCCTAATTTTTATGTGGATATCTTAGTCATCTAGAATTCACACATCTAAAATGGAGCAACCACCGTGCTTTTCCTATTTTTGCTAACATCAAGGTTCTGTCAGACTTTACATCTCTGAACTCTCCATCCCTCTCCTTACCTCCCAAATCCAATGAACACCTAATCCTATTCTTCTCTCCTCCATTCTCTCCACCCTCACAGCCACCAGCACGAGGCTGTGCCATCCTCCTGCGCACAACCCTGATCACTCTGCCTCAAACACTGCTCTCACCACATCCCTCCCATGTTCAGAAAGCTCCTGCTTCTCACTGCCTAGAGCATGAAGACCAAACACTTAAGTTAGACATTTTAGGATCCCTTACAACTCCCCAAGCTTCTCCTGTTTTATCACCCCCCCAGACACAAGCTCTCAGCTGCAACTGCACGGGTCCCAAAGATACCCTGAACTTGCTAATCAGAGCTCTCCTGGTCTTGTTTCAGCTCACCTTGCTCCCCACCTCCCACCCCCATGCCCGAGCACTTAAAACCCTGCTAATCTTTAAACAAATAGTTTAGAGCTTCCTCTTCCATAAAGCATCCCTTAATAATCACCATCCCTATCTGAAAGCCAACTTTTCCTCCCTGAACTCCCATTGTTTCACTCTACTCATTCAGAAATTACCATTTGCAGCTTCATTTTTTTTTTTACTTAGCTTTTCAAACTGTCTAAATAATTAAGATGACTGAAATCAAGAACTACCTAAAACTTCTGCTGACCCATTCAACAAGAAGCAACCCCTCCTTTCTTTAAATCAGGAATCAGCAAACTATGGCAAGAAGGTGGGCCAATCCAGTATTCTTATAAATAAAGTTTCATTGGAACATAGCCACTCTCATTGGTTGGCTGTGGCTACTTCCATGCTGTAATGGCAGAATTGAGTAGCCATGACAGAGACCATCTGGCCCACAAAGCTGAAAATATTTATTCTCTAGCCCTTTGCACAAAAAGGTTGCCAACCCTTGTTTTAAATCCCTTTAGAAATTAATTCATAACACTAATCTTACTCTGACTTGAATTATAGCTGTCTATATATTTTCTTGCTGCCATCACAAAAACTGTGAACTCCAGGGTAGGGACAGAGTCCTTCTTGGCTCTGTGTAAGCCCTACCAGCACCATGCCTTGCACATTGTCAAAATTCACTCAATTAATAAAAGGTAATTCCACATTATCTCAAAAAAATTAGTAGATTTGTTGATAGGTTTTTAATGCTACATCTTTGCTAGAACTAAAATTAGTCATTATAAAAATCAAATTTTTGACTACTATTTAATTCCTTTGATTAATAAATAAATGCTTCAATGTAACAATCCATATCTAACTTAAATTGCTTGCTTGTTAAATGCATTTTCAAAAAAATATTTTGTTGTTGTTGGAAACTACTCTTTTAGAAAAATTAGACACAGGTCATTTGGAAACAATTTTACATGTCCCACATATCTAAAGAGAAAAAGTAATCTACCTCCCTTTAACTTTAATTTTTAGAAAAGCACTGAAAATAATATTTCTCATTCTATTTCATTACACTGAACTTACTGCTTTGGACTAGAAATAAATATACCAACTTACAGTAGCTGTGAAGTTGAGAGATGGCTTCAATACAGTAGCATAATCAAAAAATTCAATGATGTAATCATGTTCCTTGAAAAACACATTGGAGCTTGCATTTCTTGAGATACCTATTTTGGAAATTGCACCATTTAGAATACAAAATCAATGCTTCACCAACAGCCTCTATCCATCAAATCTCTCCATCTAAACTATTTGCCAAAGGGGCTTAAGATATCAGGTCACATAAACCCCATTCCCATATTGGCTTTGACACTAAGAGAACCACACAGTCCTGTTATGTCCTCTATAGACCCCTTCCCAGTACTTTGCTGCCATCCTCTTGCAGTGACATGTACAACAGCAGATTAGGGCCACTTTAGTCTTTTGCTCTCTCAGGGACTGGTTAAAGCTATTGACATAGTAATAGAAAGGCCCTAGCAATTAACCTTTACCTTCTTATTAAAAGAGAAAACTGTCTAGGAGCAAGTTAGATTCCAGAAGATGTTAAGTGATTTAAAATATATATATATAGAAGAAGATAGCCGACTGAAAACATAAGCCTTTCCATGTAGTTTTCAGGCTGAAAAGAAAGAATAGAAATGGGGAAAAAAAATACAAATAACTATCACATGTGCTTGAAGTACAAACTTTTCATAGAAAATAAGTTTCCTTTTTATTATGAAACATTCTGCAAGTTAGACTAGTTAATAGTCATGACAATTTCAACACTAAATAGCATCTTTAGAAAGGCAACAATACTCCCAAATGAAAACGCCAGCTATAATAAGAAAGATGACAGAGCAACTCCACAGAAATAGTTTTACCTTCACTTCAAAGTCTACAAACCTGTAAGTGATTCTGTCACCGTGGCTAAAATTTCCACCGGCCCAGGGGAAGACATATCCATGTGTTCAGAAAGGTTGTTGGAAAAATCCATTACATTTTTCATCTCTTCATTATTAAAAGAGAAGTTTGCAGATCCATTTATCTGTTTTATTTAAAAGTTCAATTATATTTTTCACTTTAGCAATTCAAATTTTAGAAATAAAACTCAAACTAAGTTACAATATGATAGCTCTAATAACATTTTAATAAGTAGAAATGGGTAAATCCTCACTTGTCCAATGCTAGAAAGCCCTTGATTTTCTTACACTCAATTTTTTGTCAATTCAGTACTTTTTTAGAAAAAGTAAACACATTTTCCCCATTACAAGTTATAAAATATCAGCAAAAGTTACCTTAAATTTTTTTGTAATATTTTTCTTCACTCCCCAAAAGGATAAAGGCAAAAATGTAAGTGTTACATCTCCTTTCACTGGCTTCCCATATGTATACCTGAAAAATAATAAATAAAGGTCTTTTTACATATCAACTTGATGCCAGAACACAATGAAATATTACTTTCAATAGCATATACTAGCAATTCAACATAAAAGAACTGCATGAAAACATACTCCTACTACAGATTTTTAAAACTAAACCCAGAAAGGAATGTCCTTAATAAATGATAATCATTGAAATTAAGTCTCCAAAATGGGAAGACTTTAAGCGTTAGCACCTCAAAACATAGTACATACTTTACCCAGCTTCTCTCTGAGAGACCCCAGAGAAAATCTGATCATAATTGAAAGTGACAGTTTCCTGTCCAAAGATTTCTAAAAGATTATGAAAATCTTCCATTCCTAGAAATCTGGACTGGCCCATTTGCTGTGTGCACACGGAACTTCGCAGTTTTTGAAGATTTTCAAATGTTAGCTGCAATCACCGTGGGACATTGCTGCGTGTTCCACTATTAGCTGGGAGGGTTTATTAGACCACATATTCTGGAGCACCAAATGTGCTCACGGCTGTCAAAAATTGGCTTTTTTTTTTTTTTTTTTTTATACAGAGTCTCACACTTTTGCCCAGGTTGGAGTGCTATGGCGTCAGCCTAGCTCACAGCAACCTCAAACCTCAAACTCTTGGGCTCAAGTGATCCTCCTGCCTCAGCCTCCCGAGTAGCTGGGACTACAGGCATGTGCCACCATGCCTGGCTAATTTTATATATATTTTTATTTGTCCAGCTAATTTCTTTCTATTTTTTTTTTTTTTTTTTTTAGTAGAGACGGGGTCTCACTCTTGCTCAGGCTGGTCTCAGGCTCCTGAGCTCAAACGATCCTCCCAGTTCGGCCTCCCAGAGTGCTAGGATTACAGGCATGAGCCATCACGCCTGGCCTAAAAATTGGCTTTTTGTAGTAAAATTTAAAATAAGAGTAATTTTTTTAGCCCACAGTACCAAACTTATCTCCTTGAGTCAAATATCATTCTCTGCTACTTTGCATTCTATGTATTAACTGTATCCCTTCTCATGATGGGAAAGTTTCTTCATGTGAAGGAGAGGCAATCTTTGGTAAACATTTTTCTGCCAGAAAGCCTTCTTCAAATGCATTTCTTAGGTTGCTTTCATCTGTATTGTGAAATGCTGAGCCAAACGTGGAAGTCAATCTTGCTTTGCACTCTATAAATCATAGCAGTAAACTGCTGCTTCCTGAATCCATTAATTGAACACAGAAACTGCCCCTCATCTGGATCAACTCAATTCAAAGGCAAATATTAAAATACAATATTCCAAAATTAAGAAGGAAAAAACAAATCCATCTTCAAATGCACCACTCTTCCAAACGAAAACAATAAAGTTAGTGGAAACCGTGGTTAGGAATTTTAGCATCAACTTCACTCATTCAAGAATCTTCGAGGCCAGGCGTGGTGGCTCACGCCTGTAATCCCAGCACTCTGGGAGGCTGAGGAGGGAGGATCACTCAAGGTCAGGAGTTCGAAACCAGCCTGAGCAAGAGCAAGACCCTGTCTCTACTAAAAAAAATAGAAAGAAATTAATTGGCCAACTAAAAATATATAGAGAAAATTAGCCGGGCATGGTGGCACATGCCTGTAGTCCCAGCTACTCGGGAGGCTGAGGCAG